>CAJNRD030001123.1:2236042-2322690 GCA_905319865.3 Cotesia congregata | reverse complement strand
TTAAGGTAGTTGTTGCGTGATAGGCATTTCAACAGAAAGTTATGAAATTTTTTTTTATCGAAAGATAAATATATTAATAATTCACTACCAAAATTTCAGATCAATTGACCGCACTGTTTTCGAGTAATTAATTTTCGAAATCGCATCTTTTACACGTAGAGGTATAGAGAGATGGTAAAGTTAGTATGAAATCTTCCGTACCACTCGAGTGGGCCACTCGGGTGCGGTCAATTGATCTGAAATTTTGGTACTGAATTATTAATATATTTATCTTTCGATAAAAAAAAATTTCATAACTTTCTGTTGAAATGCCTTTCACGCTACAACTACCTTAAATATGACTTATACAGAGCGAATTGAAAATAAATCTGTCAAAACTACAACTTTGACAGTTATTTAAAAATTAAATTTAGAAATGAGAGTTCTTCTCTTAAAAAAATTAAAAATAAATAAAGACTGTGGGTTCAGATTTAGTTTGAAGAAAAGTTTCATTTTTTTTTCATATAAATTGTAATTTATTCTTTTTTTTTTTTTTAAGTGATCAAGAGTAATTTTATCTTTAATCAAGTAATTTTATTTTCAATATTGAAATTAGATCAATAATTTTTCTAAATTAATTAAAATTAATTTTAAAAAAATGCACAAAAAAGTTTATGTGATTAAAGAGAAAAAAATCTTAAATCAGGAATACCGTTTTAAATATGAAAAAAAATCAACTTAATTCAAGAAAATAAAATTTATGAACCAAGAAAATAATTTTGAAGAGCTTTATCATTTTGATTTAAGTAAAAAAAAATTTTTATCTGATAAATTTTTCTTAATTTGAGTAAATTTATTTGATTCAAAAATTTTGTGTCTTGATTTAAGAAAATAAAACAATTTTTTTGGCTAAAATTTTTTCTTTTGAATAAATTTAATTATTTTTCAGTGAAAAAAATGATTTTTTTGAACTAATAAAAACATTGAGTTAAAAAACTATTTTTTTTTCTTGATCTTCTTTTCAGATCTATTAATTAAAATAATTAATAATTATTTTCTTTAAAATTGTATTCTTCTTTGAAATTTATCTCTAAGTGCACTTATGTATAAGCAATAATTCTCACGTTGAAATTTAAAGATTTATCAAATGCAAAAAAGTGGATTATCTGATTACTATACTCCGTATTGTAAATAAAGTATCAGATTTATGTATAAGTAAATCCGAAATCCCGAATCTCTAGACGGAAGAATAGAAGAAGCCAAGGAAAATATCAAATAGATTCGAGTGAAATAAGAAAAAATGCATCAATAGGGTGATAAGAAAAGAATCGAAATGGCAACCGAGTTTCCCGGGAAAATTGTTTACTTTTTTCTCGACGGCTGGATCCGGAACCCGCATCCTCGGTGAGGAATGGGATGAATACTCGGCGGGAACGGTAAGTATCACTTGAAGCAAACGCTCCGATAGTTGAGCTAGGTGCTAGATGCCAGATGGGAGGTCGACGGTTCCCCTGGAAGTGTTATGTGCATGAACCAGAAACTTGAAGTACTTTTACTGAGACCGAAAGAAGGCTTTGACACAGAAGAGAGGAAACTCTGGCGGGTTCAATGGAACCTGGAACCCGGTACATTTTCTCAACGGCTTCATTCGTTCGTTCGCTTTCAGTTTGTAGAATCATCTCTGCTCGTTTTCTTTCAGAACACCGTCGCTGTGTAGCTGCCGGATGCACTTTTGCAAACGGCACAAAGTAACAGTCTCCGTACTTGGACTCAGTCACGTAGAGTAGTATAAAGTCAAAAGCTGCTAGCTACTGTGCTGCGAAACTCGAAAAATGAGCAATAACTCTTTGTACTTGTAACACTGAGATGTGTACTTTGTGTCATCAAGAGATTTTTCATTTTTATTTTCACTTGGTGAGTTTTTTTCAATTGAACATTTGTTAATTAAATACGTAATTTTGTCAAGCTATAATTTTATATCTTCATCATTCATACGTGTACTTAATTATAATTTTTTTTTTTATACTTTTGCCATTTGGCTATACTGCCTTGGCATTGAAATTAAATAATAAAAAAATAAATATAAAAAGGAACAAATTTTTTTATGGAGAGAAGAAAATAGTTTTATTCTCAATTACGTTGAGAATTTTTATTATTACTGTTTTTTGATGCTAACGAGGATTTTTCAGTGACCTGAAGCTCTTGACAGAATCATTTTTTTTTTATTATAAATCCTGACCGGATTTAGAATAAATAATAGTTTCAAAAAATAGAAAAAAAAAAAAAACAGTAGAAAATAATTTTCTATTTAAAATTTTAAATGATAACAGAGTAACATAGAAATTTATTTTATCACAAATTATAAATATTTTATTGACATGTATTGGTCAATAAGGGTACTTGTTATTATAAAAAAAAATATCTTAAAAAGCATCCGACGCTTTTTTACAATAAAATAAATTTTTTTGTCAATCATTCTATTTTTATTTTAAATTATTTTCTATTTTTTAGTTATGTTTTTTTTTTTTTTTTATTAAAGTGTTTTTTAATTCTTTAAACTATTATTTGTTCACATTTTTTTCAATTTAGTTTTTATATTTGATAAATAGATAATTCAAAAAATTTATAAAAATTTTTATTGCTTGAAAAAAAATTTTTTTTTTCTATTAAAAATTTTGAAGTCTTTGAATTTTTAAACATGTATTTAAAATGTCAATAAAATTTATAAGATTTTATTTAAAACATCCTAAATTAGCCGATAAAATCATTAAATTTTCTTTGAGTTGTTTTCTAATAAATATTTTAATTTAATATCAGGAAAAAATTTTAATTAAACGTAAAGAGCTTAATAAAATTCATTTAGTAGCTCCTCTTTTGGCTGACTGCTTCAGTTTCAAAGATTTAGCATATCTCAAAGCTTGGGTTCCATGCTTATATATATATATATATATATATATATATATATATATATATATATATAAACGGCAAGCCATAGGATGACACACTCAAAACTGTAATATATCTTTTGATCACCGATGCGTATATTTTAGGGTTTTCTGCCGCTTCTTATTCTCAGAGCTTCAGGTGGAACGTCACAATTATAATGGAGATGATAAACTGTAAGCGTGTGTCATTAATTTACGATATTTGTCGTTGCTCAGTTTTTTTGAGAGACTATTTATCATTTTGATCCCTTAATTATAAGCTTACGATAGATTGAAAAATAATTTTGAAAAATTTTATTTTATTGACTTGTGGAAAAATTTTTGAATTAAAAAATTTAAGTAAATTTTATTTAATTCAAGAATTATTTTGCTTTAAATGAAGTTATTTTTTTAAAGAATTTGTTATATAAAGAAAAAAAAATTAACTTGAATAAAAAAAATAATTTTGAAGAATTTTATATTCTTGATTTAAGTAGAAAAATTTTTAAACTAAAAAATTTTTCTAGATTTAAGAAAATTTTATTTAATTCAAGAATTTTTTGCCTTGAATCAAAATAATTAATCTCTTAAAAATAAGTTTCTTGTTTCAAAAATTTTTCTCTTGAGTCAAATTAATTTTTTTTTCACTATAAAATTTTTTCTTAACTAATTTGAGCAACTAATTTATTTTGATAACTAATTAATAAATATAAATTGGCAATTCTTCAATGTTTTAGCAATTAAATTTGATGAGACGTTTCTCTATGGAACGAGTAATAACGATATGTTTATAATGAGATCCGAAAATAGCTAATGAAATTAATAATAACATCAATATTCCAATACTGATATCAGGATGCACTGGATTGCGAAATTCATTGATAATGAAATGATACTATTGCTAATAATGATAATAATAATGATAATTAGGCATACCTAGTTTCGTAATGAGTCGTCACTTAAGCGGTGTGGTATGCTGATGAGAATTTGATACATCATAGAATACACACCAGCGAATCTGACTTCCACGCATCGACTATCGATTTAATTCCGAGGCTAATTAATACGCCTCGCGGTGGAGCATTGATAGTCAGCGTCTCCTATAAAATAATTCCTCCGAACTGCGGTGGCGATCATTAGAGCCATGGATTATGTATGATAATCATATCTTCACTCGGCGGATTGGATTCTTGTTTCAGGGGTGCAAAAACCTGGAAGATAAAAAATAATTAGAAAAAAAAAGTTTACTTCAAGAAATAAATTCAATGGCTCGAGAAAATTATTATTATAATCTACATTCAAGAAAATTGTCCTCTTGAAAAATGATAATACAGAAATTGAAAGAAATTTAATGATTTTTAGAATTAATTTGAGAAATAAATTATTATAAAAAAAAATTCTACACGAGGGAGTTCAAAAAACTTATTAATAAAATTAGATAAAAATATTTTCTCAGTATTAAGTAATTCAATGTTGAGATAAATCTTCATGAATATTTTATAGAGCCAAGAAAATTTTTAGGTAGATTTCGTTAGAAATCGGCTTATTGCAAAGGGAGTCATGTTGGAGTTTACATAAAATTTTGCTGTATGTTTTATTTTGTTGAGTTGTGCCGAAAAATAACACCAGCTTAAAAGTTTATGTATTGTATGTGTGATAGAACCGGCCTTGTGAGCACGATTACGGCCGCAATTATCGACGGATCTTGATGAAACTTGACGAATTTTTCGTATCAATGAAAACCTCGGTCAAGTTAAAAAAACAGGCAAATCGGTCCATTAGTTCCAAAGTTGTGGGTGGTTCAAGAAATTTTTTCATTTTTATGAAACTAAAAATTTTGCGAGATTTTTCCAAATAACTTTAAAACTATAATTGATAACTAAATTCTGTCAATTGTATCTTAAAGTTCATATAATTATCTTCAATTTACGTAGTATTATTTTTTTCTGATAAAAATTTTTATATTTTTTTCACTGCTTTTAAAATCACCGAAAATATTAAAAATAATAACTTTTATGGCATTATCTTAAATTAGCTTCTGCTTAACTTATTGTATCGCGATTTCAGAAATTGCATGTTATAGCTCATGAAATAAGCTATAATTTTCACTATTAAATGTATAATTTCTCTAGAGTTTGTATATTTTAAGAGCGCTCTAAAGTTAGTGATAAAATTTTCAGCTCTTATTTGCGAAAATTGATAAATCTACCTTTCTATATCGGGTGTAACCAAATAGTGCTTATTTAGTCCTTCAATTTAAATAAGCAACATGATTTTTTCTTGTAAATTTTCTTGTTAATATATCTTCTGTGTCTAATTCAAATTTTTTATAAATTTCGAGTAAAAACCTTTTTTTTAGAGAAAATTAAAAAAAAACTAAGAAATATCAGTTACTGTTTTGCAATAGAGTATTATTATAATTTATTTATTATTAATGAACTATTGTATGAATAATTGCAGGTAAACTATATATTTTGAGAGCGCTCTGAAGTTAATGACAAAATATATGATGCTTTTTTCAGTGCAGAAGAAATAAGTATGAGTCAGCTGGGTTGAAAGATCAAAAGCACAGGTGTAACAGTTACTAAAGTGTATACATGTGATGAATAAAGTGTTATTTAAATTAAAGCCACTACCGCGGAATAGGGTCGTCAAGAGTCAGTGTCGGTTATTGGCGCAGTGAGTTAGCTCGAGAGAATTTGCTCTTTCGTGGCTTGTCTGCGACAAGTGGTTTCGAAGAATCCAAACAGATTTACAACCTCTGATATTTAATTATACGCTGCACGAGTACGGTCTTTGATTTTCTGCTAACTATTTTCCTTACCAAGCGGAGCATTTTGATTATAATAGCAATAGTGATGGTAATAGTAGACGGATGCTTTTAATTTGCAGTCTTACTCTTTCTTGTATGTACTGGAGAAAATTTTTAAATTAATTTTCACGGAGACAACATTTAATTTAAGTAATTATTGCTTGCATTTTTTGATTTAATTTTATTTTTATTTTATTGCTTGATAAATTTAAATCGCTTATAATTATTTTTATTTCAAGTAATTGAATCGATAAAAAATTAATTTCCTAAAATTGTATAACTACTTTGGACGCTAAGCCTTCAGTAATAGCTTAAATTGAATCAAAGATTGTTCGGAGATTGAAATGACCTATAAAGAGATTTTAATCGGTTCCTCAACTTTGTTTTTATAAGCTTAGTTATTATTCTTCCGTCCGAAAATAAAGCTTTTGTCATCATAAAACTAAAGCTCTGAATAACTAAAATCATGATTACTTCTTAAACTATCTGCAAAACTTCAATAAAACTTCAGTACTAATGTAAGGCCTTTTGAAAATAAATTTATCTTGTTGCTGATTAAATTAATAGCACAATTTAATCAGTCGATTCTCAGTGAAACTTGTCAACAACAAGAAGCGAACAAGGAAACAGACAATTATAACCTGAGAGAATTAACAGGGAACAAAGCTTAGTAATCGGATTATATTATTATCTTCGATGCTATAAAGTTCCGTTAGTCAGTTGCCTTTACATCGTCACCAACCAATGTCGCCACCGACTCACCATCAAGACAAATTTATCTGTACATGTCATAAACTCTGTTATATATTTATAAATCCATTTTCCTATCGCTTGTACTTAATAAAGGATTTTGTTAATATTTAACTATCATTCAATTTTCCGCGAATTTTATAATAAATGCTTCATTAAAATTACATTTTCTTGTAGTCGATCAATTTTTAATTATAGCAGAAATGTGAACAGTAAATTAACCATAGCACTACCTATCATTATATTATTTTACTATATCCAAAAAATTAAAAAAATTTTATAATTAGCTCTGAAAAATTGTAAATGTAATTTTTTAAAAATAATTTTCTAGACCTAGTTTAAAAAAAAAAAATTAAAAAATTTACAAGTGTCTTCTAATTTGTTCGAATCATCTAAATCTGTTATCTGTTTCTTTATTTATATATTGTTTTTTAAATTAATGATTTATGAATCTCAGTTGCTTAATTGAAAAGTTATTAAATAAATAAAGCACGCGTATTTTATTTGTGCTTAGATTATAAGTACAGTATAATTTGAGTTTCATTTATTAATAAGATATATTATTTTCAAACTCCGAATATTTGGTACCCATTTTATACTATTGAAGCGTGCAATTATACATATTGAATGAAAAAAAATGATGAAATATTATTTGATCTTCCCATTTGACATGTTAGTAAATAAAAATATTAATGAAAATTTACTTCTATCTTTATATTTAATTTTTTGGAGCAAGAGAGAAATTTTCTCAAGGCAAGAAAATTTACTTATATTAAGAACTAAATATTTTGGAGCTTCGAGGCTGAATTTTCTCAAAACAACAAGATTTTCTTGACTTACATAAATTTTCTTGGATCAAGATACATATTTCTCAAAGCAAGAGAATTAATTTTGTTGGCATAAGTGAAATTTCTTGTGTCAAAAAAACATTTTTTTTTTCGCTCAAAAAAATAATTAAGAAGATAAATATTTTCTTGCCTCAAGTGAACCTTTTTTTCTGTGTATTTTTCCCCTCAAAATCCTCAAAATAAATTTCATTCAATAATTATCTTTTCTCAAAAATTTTCCAATTAATAAATCAATGATAAATGATAAATTTTCCAATCCTCGTACTCCATCAATAACAAACTCCCCGACTCGACAGGAAACCTCGTCAGTTATCCTTCTTAGGATCATCACTTACAAAAGCGAACCAATTAACCAGAACAATGAAATTTACAAAAGACTCACACGTATCTAGTCAATAAATCTTTCCCAACGTGTTTTGGTTTTAAACTTTACACCCTCTAGCTGAAAGTACACCCCCTTCTCTCCTTTTACTCTGAAGCCGATAAAGTCTACAAGGTATCTGTCGGAGTATACTCTATAGAGCGGTACGTAATATCCGAATTCATCATCAAGCTCACAGTAATCGGCACGGTCTGCAGCACGCAGCATGCGGTGAAGGGATTTATGCACTCAACTGAAATCAAAGCAACAACCAAGTCGTACTTAGTACTCGTCATCGTCACAATCACACCTATTGCAAGTTGTTTTCAAGTGTTGAACCAATAGACCAGTCTCTGGTGATGCTGCTTCTCTCTACTTCATATAAATCCAACACTGCTCTACTCTATCACTCTAAAGATCAACCCTAGCTAGCACTTTGTGCCTTAGAGGTATGTCGCTCTTCTATTCCTCAGTCTCTGTGCACTTACTTTGTAACAACAAGCAATGCTACTGCTGCAGAAGCTCCAACACACTTTTGTATCAGAGGAGAGGTGAGGTATTTCTGGATACGCGTCAATAAATTGACTTTCCTGGTGTGTGTGTGTGTGTGTGTGTGAGTCCATTGTAGTAAGCCCACCCACGCCATCAGGGCGGTTGTTTTCTCTTATGGCTCGTGGAGGCGTTAAGCGGATTCTACGGCTAAACGCTAAACGCGTCTGTCACCATGTGACGATAGCGCTCACCGAGGCTAGAACTATGCACTAGATTATTATTGAGATAGGCTGTGTACTTGGGTGTGGTAGTGGTAGTTAGTTCATGTTCATGTTCTATGGAAGAGAGTTTTGACTTTGGTCCGAAGTGGTGAGAGAAAAATTCGGAGTTGATTGATTTGGAAATCAATATCTAATTTATAACTGATAAAAAAATTTATTTTATTCCAGAGGAAAATAGTTTGGTGAACTTTAATTGAGTGGAAAAATTTTTTATTTTAGAAATTATTTTTGATTTGTGAATTTTACTTTTAAAAATTTTTATACTTAATTCAAAATAATGTTTTTGGTTGAAAAATTTATCTTTTTAATTAAATTTATTTTTTTATCAGTTTATTTAACTAGAATGAGAGGAATAAAATTATTAATAAATAAAAATGCAAGCTAAAAACCGGAAATTGGAAGAAAAATTTTTGAACCAAAAAAATCTTTTTCAAGAGTTTTATTATCTTTAATAAAGACAAATAATTCTTAAGTTGAGTAAAAGTTATTTGAAAAATCATTTCTTAGTTTAAGACTTTTTTTATTTAAATCAAAATGATGAAGTACTTCACAATGATTTTTTTTGAACCACACTGATAAAAGGATTTATTAACTATTAATAATTTAATTTATTTGACGACAATTATTTAATTTATTAAGTTTTAATAAATATTTTTTAACACTTAATAAATATTTATTTGGGAGGTAAGTAAATTTATTAACATTTAATGAATCATATTTAATAAATAAATTATTAACTGGTAATAAATATTTATTAAATCCTATGATGTTAAAAAAGTTTAAGACTTTTTTTATTTAAATCAAAATGATGAAGTACTTCACAATGATTTTTTTTGAACCACACTGATAAAAGGATTTATTAACTATTAATAATTTAATTTATTTGACGACAATTATTTAATTTATTAAGTTTTAATAAATATTTTTTAACACTTAATAAATATTTATTTGGGAGGTAAGTAAATTTATTAACATTTAATGAATCATATTTAATAAATAAATTATTAACTGGTAATAAATATTTATTAAATCCTATGATGTTAAAAAATCATTTATTAACAATTAATAAAGCTGATTAAATATAAACAAATCCTTTTATCAGTGCACGTTAATTTTTTTTCTGTGTATATTAAAAAAAATTCTTGAACTTAAAAATGTTAGAAATGTAAAAATTTACTGAAGCATTGATAAAAAATTTTTTGATGGAAGATTTTCAAGTTTTTAAGAAAAATTTGGTATATCAAAAAAATTTTAATCTTTCAACTTTCCGCTTTATAAATTAAAAATTTTGATCTTCTTGTTATAAAAATTCAAAATTAAAAAAAATAGAGAAAGTTATTTTATTTTCGAAAAAATTGAATCCAATCGTCCGTAAATTTTTTTAAAAATAGCTTCTTTATCACATTGAAAAGAAATACTACTAAAAGTATAAATTCTGAAACTTTCATTGAATTTATTGATCCATTATTTGACCATTTATTGCCACAGAAAATATTATCTGGACTGGCGTTTGCATAAGCGGCGTGCATCAGTAAAAAAAGATGAATAAATAATAATGAATTGTAAACAAACCTCGCCCTTGCATGCTCCAGTAAATAAAACGTTTCCGTGGAATCACGGAGATAGACAGACAGAAGACAGATAGACAGTCGGCAGCAAATAGCTGAACCAATGTAGACATATTCTATCCAGCAGTAAACCGGGATGGGTGTGTGGTGATTCGTGGTGCCTAAGTTGACACATATGGCATATGGCACAGAATCCTCCTGTTCAAGACGTCACATTATTCCCTTTATGACGCATCCCGCATCCTACATGCAACTGCAATCTACAATCTACAACAACAATAATAGGTTATGTCTATATGTATTATTTGCATTAATATACAGTTACATAGAATAGACACACAATTATTGAACAGCGAACTGTGCAGTGAGATTTCAAACTATCGCGCACGCTTAGTTTATATATTTTCCTTAAACTAACTCGTAAATGCAAATCCGTTTAAACAACAGACTAACTCTGCTTTGCTAGGAATATTTAACCGCTATTCGTCAAGTTTATTGTACGTCAAGTATTCATTTTATGACCAACTTTAAGTTTGTTCGACTCTTTTGTAACAAAAGTTTAATCACCTATTTTATTGTTATCTGTTTCATCATTTTCGGGGAAGACTTTTGTCTAGATGATTTTTATTTAAAAGTTTAGTTTAAGCTTCGAAATAGACAGTATTAAGTTATTCTGAAAACTATATACAGTCGGAAAAGCTTATAAGATTAATAATTGATGCATTGATAAAAAAGTTTAAGAAAATGATTTTACTCAAAATGGTATTAGTATTCTTGGTTCAAGATTTTTTCTTTTTAATCAAGTTAACTTTTGTACACAGAAAAAAAGGTTCACTAAAATATTTTTCTTCCTAATTATTTTCTTGAGCGAAAAAAAAATTTTTTTTGACAAGAAATTTCACTTATTCCAACAAAATTAATTCTCTTGCTTTAAGAAATACATATCTTGATCCAAGAAAATTTATTTATTAAGTCAAGAAAATCTTGTTGTTTTGAGAAAATTCAGCCTCGAAGCTCCAAAAAATTTAGTTCTTGATAGAAGTAAATTTTCTTGTCTTGAAAAAATTTCTCTCTTGCTCCAAAAAATTAAATATAAAGATAGAAGTAAATTTTCATTAATATTTTTATTGATCAACATGTCAAATGGGAAGATCAAATAATATTTCATCATTTTTTTTTCATTCAATATGTATAATTGCACGCTAAAATAATATAAAATGGGCATCAAATATTCAAGAGAAAAATTTTCTCAAGGTGAGATAATTTTTTTCTCAGCTGAAGTAGGTGGCGCTGCTTCCCTAAAGTATCTGAAAATCTTGATCAAATATAAAAATTTATTGTATCAAGTATTTATGATAATTTGAATTAAGAAAAAATTACTTTCACCAAGAATAGAATTTCTCGAAAAATTTTTACTTCGGCCAACACAACTTCGGTCTTCCTTCAGGCACCCGACAAATTTTCTTGAGCCAAGAATTTTGTTCTCCTTCAAGTCAAGAAATTTTTCTTTCTGTGTATTAATGTGGGTAAGAAATTTATTTCAAGATCCTACATGGATAAAAAAGTTAAAATGATTCAAGAAAAAAATTCTTGAATAAAAAATATCATTTTAAACAAAACAAAAAAATTATTGGGTTAAGTAAAATTTATTTTTAGAAAAGTTTTATAGTTAAAGAATTTTTCTAATTCATTAAAAATGATCAAACTCATAAAAAAGATATTATTTGTTCAATTTTTTTAAAGCGAAGTTAATGCAAGGAAAAAAAATTATTTGATTCAAGAGAAATATTCTTGTTCTAAATAAATTATTTTGTGAATGCAATATATTTTTCAAAATATAATTGAATTAATAATGATGTATACGGATATTTAAAAATATTTTTTCTCATCGTAATTTCAATAAATGTCACATTAAAATTAGCATTAAGCTAAATTTGTATGAGAATAAAGTTCACTTTAAAAACTATATTTTTGTTATTAATTTATAAATTCAGTTGAAAATGTTTTCATTTAAAAAAACAATTTAATTATATCATAAAAAATTAAATTAGTCAATTTAATGATTGTGACATTTTATAAAAAAGTTTTTCATCCGATATCAATATTATAATTGAGACAGTAACAAAAAATTCAATAAATTGACATTTATTTTTTTTTTATTTTAGCGTATCAGTTTTATCAATTTTTCCATTAATATATAATATAAAATACATAACATACATACATATTGCCTGAATTTTTTATCACCGAGGAGAGAACGATAAATTTACGATCTGAATTTTTCCAAACGGATATTTTTTAGCATTATGCGGTTCTCACTGGTGCTGTCACATCCGATTTTACCAAACACCATCAATTCGGAGTGATTGAGGACAATAAAATAACTGAGTGTGGGGATGGTACGAAATATTTTTCAGCTAGTGCGTCTGGAATCCGAGTGGTGGACTGCAGTTAAAAATATTTTTTTAAATTCGATGTTGCTGTACAAATACAGGTGAGAGGAGGCCGAAAGTAAACAATTTAAATGATGAACGGAAATAGTCCAGAGATTTCTGGTACACGCGTGTATATTTATCCGATACATTCGCCCAAATGAATTTATTCAGTCAAATAATACCCAGTTTGCAGTATTGATTGTTCAGCAATAATTGCTCGGTCTCACCTCAATTGTCAATTAATTACACAACATTATTTATTTTTACGCTTTTTCCCAGCGCAGAGCAATCTCATTCCGGACTGTTATTATTAATTACATGTTTCAGTAAATAATGAGTGAATCGTTTAAAAATGTTTGCTCAGTACTCCTGTTTAATTACTCGGGATTATGGTTAATTATTCCTCTATTAGGTTTTAATTAGATTTATTTTATAAAAAAGTATTTTCAATTAAATTTTAAATTATTAATATAAAGTAGACGTCAAGCTCAGTTAATTAGTTTATAAAATTGTAAATTTGATTTTTTATAAAATAACTTGAGGTAGACTAAAAAAATTGATTAAAGAAAAAATTATTTTTAAGAAAACTTGATTCAAAATTTTTAATCTTTTAATCAAAGAATAAAAAATATTAATTTCTATTTTTTTAAAAATAATAACAATTTAGTTTTCTTTTAAGAATTTTATATTTTTTTGTTCGAAAAAAAAAAAATATTTTATATGAAATAAATCTCAAAAAATTTACTTCAGTCAAGAAAATTTCTCAGCTTCGTTTTAGTCAATTAAATTTTTTAGTATATTTTTCTTCCCTAAAGTTAATTTTTTTATAAAAAATGTCAGTAATTTTTTTATTTATAAATGAAAAATTATTTTTATCATTACACTGTTAGTTCTATTTAAAAAGATTTAGTAACAGATACTAAATTATTTATTAAAGCCAATTTAGTTCCACCTAATAAATATTTAGTAGTATTTAACAAATGATTTATTGGTATCAAAGAAATTAATTTTTTAACTAATTTTAGCGTGTATCTTAACTTTTTAACTTAAAATAAATAAAAATAATTAAAATAAATAATGTTAAATAAAAATATAAGGTATTATAAGGAAAAGAATCTCATTAAATTATAATTTTTTGTTTAAGACATTTATAAAATTTAAAATTAAACAAATTTTTAACTCATCAATAATAGACAAATTTAAAAAAGTAAACTAAACTCCACTGAGAAAAGACATAAATAGAAGCCATTTATTGGGAGTATGTGTGTTTCCAAAGGTTTGATAAATCTCCCAAAATCGAGTATAACAAAAATATTGGAATTATTAAAGGTGACACGACAAAATCTCCCCTTTAAAATCTAATTTTAAATTATAATATTATTATCTCTGAAGTCGTGATGGTCATTTTCGTATAAATATACACAAAAACCATAATTTGTCGTGGAACCAAAATATTATTTGGTGGAAATAAATATTTATTTCCACGTAATAAGGCTTTGTCCATATAAAGAAATCATTTATTAAACTGTAACAAATAATATTGATAGGCACAAAATATTTGATTTTCCCAAATAAATGAATAAAAATTTTATTATTAAATCAACTTAGTACTCCGTACTAAATCCTTCTATCAGTCTATAGACTGAAAAAAAAATTAACCAATTTGATTCAAGGAAAATCAAAGCAAAAAACTGTCTTCAAAATATCTTTCTTGAATCAAGAAATGTTTTTTTTTTTACCAGGTATGAAATTGAAAATCACCGATTAATATACTAGATATTTGATTTAGCGGAGTGACATAAAATAGTAGACTTAGCACAGTTTGTCGGATCGAATGATGGTTGAATTGAATTAAATTCGTTTGGTAATATCGTTGGACTAAGTAAACGAGCAGCAGTGAATGAAACTGGAGACAAACACGACAGTGATGTAGGTATTAAAGTGGAGGGACTAGACCAGACCGTTCCAGCGATGTAGGCGAACGGATGAATAAGCTTGATTAAAGGTACATATACAAGTATAGATGCATTTCTCATGTCTTGAAAGCTACACGGTCGGACTAGTCTTCGGGCTTTACTACTGATTTCGGGACTGACAGGATTCACTATACAAGAACGGAGCCCAGCAGCAATAGTAATAGTAAGCTTCGGTATAAATGAAAGGTGCATTTCGGTGCTTCTCGCTCGACTCCAATATTTTTATTTCAATTCTCCCATTTGCTTTTATTTCTCTGCATTCTATTTACAGAATTCCTTTTCTTTTTCTTCTGCGTTTTCTTCTTCTTTGCATTTTTTTTCTCGTGAAATAAAGCTAATGATAATGATAATTGATAGTTGAATTAAAGTTAATGAACTTTAAAGATAAAAACTATCGACAAGTTATTAGAAGGTCGCGAGTTCGAGTCCATATCAGGGCAATCTAATATTAAAAATATTAAAAATTTACCAAGTTAAAGTTTTATTTAGAAAAAATTTTATATGCAAAATTATTAAGTACTTTAATAAATTTATCTAAAAGCTTAAATTTGTGAATACTAATTAGATTTTTCAAAAAAAATTAGATTTTTTTGAAACATTGAACTAAATTTTTATAAATATTATTTTCTTTTCAAGTCTTTTTGATAAATACTAACATAAAAAATAAAAATTAATAAATAATTAACATTACTACAGAATAAAAAATTTCTTATTGAAAATTTAACTTTTTTTTCGGTTAATCCTCTTAAATGATTATATTTAAGTGTTAAATATTTAAAAAAAATTTTTTTTTACGAAATGACACAAAATTTTTTACTGTGTATATGTTTAATTAAATAAAATTAATTACTTAAGAGTTACTGTATTAAACTTTTAAATGAAAACAGGATTTTTTAACAAATAAATTATTACAAAGAAAATTTATCAAAAAATCCTTGTGTAAAAATAAAAAAAAAAATATTTAACGTCGAAGATAATAAAAATAAATTAATTATAATTTATTAAATTAATTAATTTATAATTTAAATTAATTATAATTTATTAAAAGATTGCGAATTCGATTCTCTATCAAATATTTTTTCTGAACATAACTTTTAAAATCTAAAGAAAGTTTTTTTTAAAAACTCAATTTTTATAATTTTTATTCTTATGGTACTTGTTCTTAATTATCTTGATTATTATTTACATTTGCGTCTTATTCTTTATTTCCGACTTCTTCTTGAAATCTAATTTATTTCCTTAACTCTTCTTATAAAAATCTCCTTATAGCTGACTCGTCTTCTCGTGAATGCGTTCAAGTATCACTTGTAACTGTTCTCTTCTATTTCCGGCGTTCTATTTCCAGAAGCTTCAACGCTAAAACTCGACACGAACTTTAATTAATACAGTTTTAATTCATTCCAGACAAATCTAGATAATTCATCATAATATGCGACTGTGACCTTTCTTCAATGACCTGAAGAGTTAATTTAAAATCCCGATTTTCTGCAGACTGATATGACACTTAACAGCTCAATAATAACTCGATTAATCAATTATTAATACAACACAAGCTAGTTTATTTATACAAGACAGGAAGGAAATTGTCGAGCTGCAGTTTGAGTTGTGGATGTGCTAAGAGCCACAATACGATGACAATACGTTTGTTAGCGGACGTGCTCTCATGAAGTAGCCATTCAAATTGCTCTTCAATACTTAATTCCTGTGTTTGAACAGCTATTTGTAGATGTTTATATCTTCATCCTCTCTGCTGAGGTACTTACGATTGGATTATGCAGAAAAACAAATACGACAATTCAAATGAAAAATATTATTGTAATTTATTATGAAAATTTATATTAAATTATTAATAATTCTAATTACAAAATCATAAAACTAATTATTTCAATACGGGAAAATATTATTAATATCTTAGATTATTAACAGTATAAATTTTGTGACTATACAATTTAATTATCTCTGAGCAAAAACAATTTCTTAACTCAAGAAAATCTTTTTCGTGAAAATGGTATTCTGAGTTAAAGATTTTTCTTTGAATTAACTTTTTTATCAGTGCATGTGATATCGAAATTCGAGATTATTTTTAACTTAAAATTTAACATTTTTATAAAATTGTTCATAAATTTTTTTCTTAAATTAAGTTGATGTTTTATTTGTGTAGAAGTTTCAAATCATAATTATAGATAAAAATGATCATAATCATTTTTTTTGCATCTTTCATGCTTTGGAAAAAGCATTAGTATGAAAAATCTTGGGCAAGTAATTAAAAATATTTATTAATTGTCAAAGTTTGAAATTGAAAATCTGAAAAAAAAATTTTCAACTATTTTTTTAAGTAAAATGTATAATTTTAATTAATTAAATTATCCATTTTAAAATTAATAATTTATAAACAAAACTTATATCAGCGTAATAAAAAACAAAATCAAAATTACTTCTGTAATTTAACATTCAATATTTCATATATAGTCGGATTTTCATGTCAAAAAGTCCATTATCAAAAAATTTTCATTGCATATTAATAAATAAAATTGCACAACAATCGATCGGATTATTGAGCAGCGAATATTGTCAAGTATAAATTTATAAATCATGCATGGAATTAATTATTACCAGGTTTGATGTATTAAATTAAAACGATCCAGAATTTTATAAAATGTATATAGGGAATTAAATAATGAATACTTAAAAAATTAAAAGAACGTATTCGTCAGTGCAAGGAAGTACAATATGAATAATAAATTTAGCCACATCTGGACGGGTTTTCGATATCTCTGATATCATACAAAGCTTTTAATAAAACTGAGGTAACTTTGACATAATATTTCGTAAAAATGGATATGGAAATAACAGTAAAGTAATAATTGAATGAAACTGAGAGGCGTAACGTCGGTAGTTATATATATTTCATGCACTTTGGTCAGTACAGCTTCAGTTTCATACAGCATTTTTATCAATAATCGTCTATTCACGAGCGTTGCACGGATTTTTTTAAAATTTTAAGTTAATTTGCAGGGTTAAAATGTCGTGGATGGATCATTTTGATAGCCACTCAGCCAACCGTGAATTTGTGCGATTTGTTTTTAATACATGGAATCCTGCATGTATTGGAATTTTATTAAACTAATTTGATTTTTATTTCGTCAAATACTAATTTTGCTTTCACGGTAGATTTTTTAAAAAAATTTTAATGGAGTAATTGAGAAGTTGGAATGATAAAATTACTCAGTTATTTTTTTTCAGTTATGCAGAAAATTTGACTATACAATTTAATTTGATTGTTAAATTTTAAAATAAAAATTTCGAATTAAATATCGAAGATACAAAAAAATAATAAGAGATCCTTGTTGTAGAGATTTAATTTTTCTAAAAAGAAATTTTGAATATTTAGTCCAAAATTTTTAATTTAAATTAAAAATTTTAAACAGCTACAATATTTCGCGCACATATCATTCAAATCTTTATTAAAAATTTTAAAAATACAATTTTTCAATAATTTTATGTCATAACTGAATAATTAATTTAACTTCAAAACCAACGAAGTTATTATTCAGTTTATTATTGGTTTATCGACAATTTTAATCCAGATAATGATATTTTCAGAATATATTCGACAAAATTGAACACTTTTGTAGCATTTGATAGAACGGCAATAATTATATTCATTGAAATTAAGAATTAACTTTTCTCTACCATTGACAAGTCAATTAAATTATAATTTACTGAAAATTCCATAAATTCAAAAGTATTGTAAAATTAATTTTTATTTTTAAAATAAATGTAACTTGGTATAATTTGAAATATTAATAAATAATATTGTCACTATTCGAAAATGTATAATGATAATGATAATAATAATAATAGTAATAATTTTCAGAAAGAAAGTTAATAAATGTAATTTTGATACGAATCCAAAAGCTTATGTGTCGAAAAAGCCCGTATGATATAATTTTATTACCGATCTGATGACGGTGACGATGACGATGACGAATCCGTGAAATAAAAAGAGAGAAAAGAGATAACTTTGTGTTAAATGTCCGGAAGGGACAATCTAATTGATGAGATTGGTTTAAATATGTGTGTCTGTGTTGTACATCACTAGTAGAATATACTGTTGATTCTTCATTCTGTACAACAACTTTAGATCACATAGACGAGTAAGAGCGTCGCGCGACGACCAACTGACGACGCGGGTGAACGAGGGAGGTCCAGCGTCCCGAGAGTACTCAGTGCTCAGAGTGTTCGTCGGCTTCACCGCGTAAACATCCTTTATTACTTGTTAATACGTCTCATTTTTTAGCGTTTTACTCGCGGTATTGCCAAAACTTTTATCTTTTAAATTAATAATAATAAATCGTTACAATTTATGACTGTAATTAATTTCCAACAGCTCTTATATGTTATAAAAAAATTTTAATACAATAAAAAAAATTTAAATACAGTGGAATGAAGTTGTGACGTTTTTATTTATTATTGTGGCTTTTATAAATATATTTCGTGGGTGAAGAATGAGTGATGAACCCAATGAAAATCCTTGGATTTTCTTACAGTGACATTTCTCAAGCTCTATTTAAATTACTAAATTGATTTTTTTTTGTATAATATAATAAGGTAAAATTCAAATTTTAAGACTGATTTAGTGACCAAAAATTAAAAAAGAAATAAATAAAACTAATTAAAAAAATTTTTTTAATTAAAAAATAACTGAAATAATTTAATAAAAAAAAAATAAGTGATGATGCAGTGTATGCTAATATTATTTTTTATTTCTTCCACGTGGGCGAGTAATTCAATTGACTCGTGGAATTCACCACCGAATTGTGGAGCTTTAAAGGCCCAACAGGACTTTGATCTTGACAAGGTACCGAAAAATTAAAAAATAAATTTTTGCCATCGGAAATTAATTTTTTTTAAAAAATTTATCACCCCTATTGTAACTATTGTTATTATGACAACTATTACAATTGTTGTTGTTATTATTATTATTATTATTATTGTTGGTTCTATTGTTATTGAATATTCTGTATTTATACAGACAGGAGAATACCGATAAAAGCTTCCGGGCTGTCATTCTCATGTCCCAAGCTATAAAAAGTAAGGGAAGGATTTAAAATTTTCCGAGCAAGCGTGAAAAATGGTCGGATAAAAAAAACAAATCTGTGGTATAGTGCATGGGTTAACATCATCGACTCGACAACTACTTTATATCCTTTGTTAGTTTTGACGGTTCATCAACCTGCTCTTTTGTAACATCAAAAGCTTCTTAATATAAAACCACTTCGGTATAACAACCAGAAGGGCAGCCAATTTCTTCCATCGCTGCTTTTTAATCAAACACAATTTTTTTTTCATCCATGAATTCTTTTTTTTTTCATACACTCTCATCGCCAATTATGCTAATGGCGAAAATTTTTCATTGTTTCCGCTTGCAAGCTTCCAAAGCACTAATTAAAATTTAAACTTTGCAAGTTAGCAAAAAACTCTTTGAGGAATTATACTAAGCTTGTGAAATAAAATTGAAATTTAAAATTAAAAAGGTAACAGTCCAAGAAAATAATTGATAGAAGTTTTATTGTAGGATAAAGAGGATTTAGTTAATCTGGAAAATGTAAAGTATTTTTATAAATATCAGAGGGATTAGGGAATATGTCGTATGCAGACATTTTATATTTTATTTAATTTATCGTATTATTTTACGAAAAAAAAATGTTTGTTTAAAAATTAAATCGCGTTTGCTCAGACTCATTTCTGTGGAAATTTTTATAATAGCTGGTTCACATATAATAGCTCGAGGGGCTCTGGTGTATGTGTTTGTTGTTACGTTAATTTTAATTTTTTCCTATCCTCAGAACAAGACAAGCGAAAGGTTGGTGGAAAAACTGAGATAAACTCGAAAAATATGGAGGTTATTAAAAGAAAATTATCATGATTTAGTGAGACATCGGCGGGGTTGAGGTTCATATTGTACTTTAAAAAAGCAATCTAATACAATGAACTAAAAGTTTAAATAACGTGAAAAAAAATAAGTCTTGATTAATTTTTTAAACTAGATAACTTTTTATCTCTATTGTAGGATTTATGTGTGGTAAAATTTATTTTTGAGTAGGCAATTATTATTAAAGAGAGAAATTTATTTTTAAAGTAGGTTTATGATGGGTTAATTTGAGTATTGGTCACCTGCGCTTCGATAGTTAGTTCACTTGTACTCAAGTAAATGCGACACGAACCTTAAGCCCGAGTTACGACACGATCGTCAAATTATTATTATTCACCCTTCAGTTGGATGTAACATAAACTACCATCAGAGCAATGGAGGTCAATATTGAATACATAAAATTTTAGGAGCATGTAATATTGACTGGAGTTTATATTTATAATTCTTAATGTCAATAAAACATGAGTGTTATTATATGATCGTTCTGAAAATATTCATTTGAAATTTAAAAATGCCAAAATGGGGAGCTCCGACAATATCGTTAAATTTTTTTATTGAAAGCTTTTAACACGTTCAGAAATTATTTTATAATTAGTTCGCGATATTTGAGAGAAAAAAAAAACAATTTTATGCTGTTTAAAAATATTTTTTTTTTTAGTTTTTGTTTGAAATCAGTCACGATGCAGATGTCATGAGAGTGTATCCAAAAGAATTCAAATTTTCTGAAAAATTTTTCTTGTCTACGCACTGAAAAAAAAAAATTGACTTGATTCGAGAGAAAAATTCTTGAATCAAGTAAAATTTCCTTAAATCAAGAAAAATTTATTAGTTAAAGAATTTTTCTACTCAAATCAAGAAAATTGAGTTCTTCAAAATTATAAACTTGATTCAAGAACATTTTTTTTCTGTGGGTAAAGTCATTGGCGACTATTTTTAAACTGAAATTTTTTTGCAGCGAATTAGTTGAGTTATTATTGAAAAAAAATAGTATTCTTTTCAATTTAATTGCATTTTCGTAATATTATTTATTTATCTGCACTTTTTTTTTATATTTATACTGGAAATTATTATTCAAAAAATATTCAACGAATTTAGGTTCCTAGAAACTTGACGTTTTCTTAAGTACCGCGTCTTTGTCTCTTTCTCTTCTATTTTGTACTCTTATTATCTTATTCATAACAATAGTTAACAATATCATGAATTAAGATTATTTTTTAATTTATTATTATTAAATTTTTAACCGATAAAATTAATAATAATAATAATAACTTTAAAGAATTTAAGAGTATTATTGTTTCTATTATTAACTTTTCGACCTCATTTATCTTCGTACAACAACATAAAATCCTCTCTATCATATTAATAAGCAACTTATACTTTCTGTCTAATAACGACCAAAAAAATTCCTCAATATCTTCTATAGCAGACTAAACCGCAACTTATAAAAAAAAAAAAAAAAAAAAAAAAAAACATCTATTGGAAAATGACAATTATTATTTGTTTTCTCTCCACGGTCTAAAACAGTACTACAGTATTATCCATTTATTATTTTTTCCACCGTCGTGCACATAATACGGTAAAAATAATATTTTCCTCTAAGCTTAGTAAGCTCGCGTATTCGGACCATAGTAGTTTCGAAAGCACTGCGCGGACATACTCCCGCGATTAGCATAAGCTCCATTTAAAATCCTTGCGCTGAATATAAAGAGCTTTTCGTGACACACGCAAGTTATGGGCAAGCTGTTGCGAAAAATAGACATGAAAGAATGCCGACGTATCGCACAACAGAGACTCGAGAATTCTTATATTATTTATTTGCTGTTATGTGTTTTTAACATGTATAAGCTTGCATTTGTGGTTGGGAATAACACTTTATTTATGAGACTAAAAAAGTTAAGATTTATGAGTTATGGGTAAGCTCACCTTTAATCTCCCACTATATTGTTTTAATTTATTTACTTTATTACTCTGTACACGCTGTCTTTTTGCACCGTTTGTTGTACTACTGCAGTGCGTGCTCTAAATTAACTGCATTCCGAGAAATTATTTGATACACCCGCAGGGGTGATTTTATATTTCAAATTTTAAATAACTCCAGTTCTGATAAAAAATGTATCATTTTATTGGTAGCTTTTATAGTCAAATAAATTTATCTGATTAATCAATCATAAAATTTTATGAGGCATTAAATACTCGAGAGAGTATCGAGGGAAATTTGTGCATCAGACTGGTAGTTGCATTGAATAAAAATGTTTCTTCAAAATAACATTTTGCTTCAAAACGGTCAGCTAATATTTTTTTTTTTTCATAATATTTTTTCAAAACTCTGAGTAAATTCAATTTATAAATTAAAAAATTACAAATTTTCTTTCTAACAATAAAAATTTATTCTTTCTCAACATTTGTCAAAAATGAACCAATTTTAAATTATTAATTTTTTGATTGTGGATTGAAAGAACTGAAATTTTTGAAATTTTCCTCTTTTTAACAATTAATAATTTGCTCAAAATTTCAAGTTCATAAAACTTAGTCTAAATAATTTTCAATTATAACTGAAAACTATCTCACAAAGTTTCAAGAAATTAATTTATTAAGAGAAAAAATTTTAAAAGGTTTGAATATCTTTAACCAGTTAAAAAAAATTTTTCAACTAAAAATTAAGTAAATTTTATTTGACTCAATTTTTTAGTCTTGTTTCAAAATAAAAAAATTTCTTTAAAATAATAAATTTTTCATTTGAATTAATTTAATTTTTATTTTCAAGGCCGGATATTTTTTAGATTAAAATCTATATTCACTCCACTAAAAAAAGAAAAAAACTCAAAATTTAAGGATGTTATTTTTTCATGCCTGATTTTTTTAGTGTATGGATTGATTTAAACCTCTAAATAAAAAACGACAATTTATCTCCGATCAAATTTAAGACCAAGCCTTTGTTTCCTAAAAAATCCTCTATTTTCTTCTTCAATAATTACTAGCTCCTGATTAAAGCTCTCCGTCCCTATAAAGAACTATCACAAGTTAATATCAGATAACCCAAGGCCTGACGAAGGTCCGTAAACCTTACTTGAGGCAGATAAAAGTCGTCTGATTGGTCCATCCGATGGTATAAATCACCATGAGTAATCAGTTACCTACCCTACTGTGTACAACATATACAAAAGATATAAATATACAATCTACCTAGGAAGAGGCCTCCATAAAAAGTCCTCAACTTTTACCCTCTACCTCGGCTATAGGATACGAGGATCGTTGGTCAGGGCAAAAGTTTCCGTAAATTCTTCAGCTCAATTGCCTTGTTTTACGGTTATGATCTCTGAGTCATTCTTTATTGCTCCGTGCTGACAATATACGTCTTACTGTGCATATATATTATAAAATCATGCTGGGAGCCAGCTCTTAATTTCCGGGGTTTTATGCTTCAGAGTTACTTTTTATCTCCAATTTCCTTGAATTCGAGATCAATACTATATATCAGTGTTAGCAACACCCCATGGCCTTCACCTCAATTTGCCAGGTTTCATGAGCACTCGTCCTCGACCTCTTCTAGCTATAGCGCACTCGCAGTTTCCGATCTTTATTGGTATAAACATGATAAAGTTTACTTACACAACAACTTTTTATTATACTTTATAGCGCGAGGACGTAACAGGATATATATACTCTATTTTTATTCTATACACTCCGCAGTCTATTACTTGGAAGTTATTTTTTCATGATAACCGCTGAAACCTTTCAGGACGCGTAAAATTCCCCAGCGTAATTTGCAATCATTATCTCGAAGGTTACTCAATTTTTTTAACTATCGAAACTCAATAATTTATTATTACATTAATGAAAAAAAATATTAACTTGATTTAAAAAAGAAAATTTTTATTGACTTTAATTTTTTGACTAATTTTTTTCGCTTGGTTTAAGAAAATTAAATTCTTAGAAATTAATTTTTTGGGTCAAGATTTTTGCTTGTAAATCAAAGTGATTTTTTTATCAGTGCATAAAATTATAAATTTAATATTTTTGTCAGAATTTGACGCTGAAGAAAAATTACTTAATTGAAGAAAAATAGTGTTTTTAAAATTTAACTGTTGTATCGAAATATTAAGTTCGAATTTATTCACAAAATTTAAAAACAGAATCAAGAAAGTATAACAGAAGATAAAGAGAAAAGGGTTTTGAAAAATAATCTATATTTCACTGAACACACGGAAAAAAGAATAGTTGAATTATCGCAAAATATGATTTTCACAAATTTTGTAAAAAAATACATTTTAAAACTGTAAAAATCAATACTTGGAATTATATTTTATAAACATGTTGTTTAAAGCTCTTATTTTTACAGTTTTAAAGTGTATTTTTTACAGACTTTATAAAAATTATTTTTTTAAATTGTAATTTTTCCCGTTTTTTGCCAGAGGCACCGTTTTTTTTTTTTTTTTTTTTTTTTTTTTTTTTTTTTGTGCAATTTCTTGCTCTTTTAACATATTTATTTAAGATTTTTTTTGGACTTTCAAGAATTTCAACAATCGTCGAACTTCTCTTATTTTCTATCACTTCAATAAAAATTATCTTTCAGATTTTCAAGTAAAACATTTTTTTAAAGTTTTTTTTTTCTATATTTTGAATAAAAAACTTTTTTTTTTATCCAAAAATATAAAATTTTTAAATGAAAACTAAATTATTGTTAATTTATTTTTTAAAATTCAAAATTAATATTTTTTATTCTTCGATTAATTAAAAATTTTTTAATCAAGACAGCCAGTTCTTTAAAAAATATTTTTTTTCTTAGTTCAAGACTATTTCTTTTGAATTAATTAGTTATAATAAGTACACTTTGTTCAAAACAAAAAAAAAAAAATTTTCTTTTGCATCAAGCTAATCTTTCCATCAATGCAAAAAGTTATCCACTCAATGTTTTTATCAGGATTGCAAAAACGGTTTTTTTTTTTTTTTTTCAGAACAAAATTTTCCGTTTTACTAATCGGTGTATTTTCTAGCCAATTTCCAGCACACCCTGTTCTATCTCCGTTTCAATATAAATTACATGCTAACATAAGAATATCTCTAGTGTAGTATGTAGTCCGTAGTATATTGTAGATAATATATACCATGGTATGAGAACCCAATGTGTATGTAAATGCGATCGGGGAATTGATGTGGAGTTTGATGTTTTGTTACAGAACAATTCGAATCTCAATGTAAATGCGGAAAAATATAACGCGAAAAAAGACGCAGTGGATGGAAATAAAATGACAAAAAACATTGAAATATATATACGAGGTACATCGTGCATTTATATGTTATATGTTATATGCTATACGTATACCGAAAAAGGAAATAATAAAATATAAATCTTCATGTATGTGTTTCTATGTATCGTGTTTCTATTGAGAGGATTTTATCGTGAATGGCTTATAAAAAAATTAGCAAAAAATTTTACTGGAAACTGGAGCTTTTTGTCTCTCGGAAAATGCATGTACAAGAATTCTTGTGTCTATAGAGGTATTTTTTATATAAAGGATAAAAAATTGATGGAGATTATCAATTTTTGTCAGACACAAAAGTATTTTTAACTTTTTCAATAACTTTTAAATCTGTTATTTAACTTTTAGTTTATCTAAAAGTACAAAGGATTTACAAAAATTTTTAAATAAAACAAAGCGAGCTTTAGTTTTTGTTAATTTACACTTAAAAAAAAGATAATTGATAATTTTAAAACCTGTAATTAACATAAAATGATGTCAAAGCGCTTTTGCTGTGTTTATCTTCAGTTTTAAGGGGCAAAACCAGTGTGACAGCAAAAAAAAAGGCGATTTTTGGGAATTAAAATAAAAAAAACTCCTATATGAATTGTTTTAAAATTTTAAGGGTATATTTATACATATTTTAAGAATATACAGTAAAATTTTTGAAGAAAAAAATTAAATGTTTTTCAAATTACACGCGATCTCCGACGGTGCTAAAAAAAAAGGTCCTCCACTGCTGGAGTGATTCTGGCCTTCTTCGTGGATAAAACAAAAAAAAAAATTCTCGTTAAACTAGAAGATATTGTCCGTACGATGACCCACGGTCGAAAAAAAATACCAAAAATTGACGAAATGGCGGCGTTTTTAAATAAAAAGTTGAATTTTACCCAAAATTTTGGTCGTTTTTGGCCTGCCAAAATTCGATTTTTGATCAGATCAAAAAACTGGAGGGTCATCGTATGGAGAATTATATACAGAACATGCAGAAAAAAAAATTTGGTAGTGATCGGATCATTTGTCTTCGAGTTATCATTCCAGCAAATTCGAAAAATGCTGTTTTGAGAAAAACGCGTTTCGATTTAAAATTTAAGTATGTTCTTTTTTAAAGGTATAATCTATCGAAATATGAAAAAAATCGGTTTTTTGAAAATTTCACACTGGTTGTGCCCCTTCTTAATCATTAAATGAAAAAGCTAGAGGGAAATTGACAAGTATTTTGCGTACTTTTAAACTAAAATTTTTGCACTCGGAGAGAACAAAAAAAATCAGTGATAAAAAATATAATAAAGATATATTTTAGATTGAAAAATATTGGAGGGCTTTTTCTGAAATAACCAATAGCTGAAAGTGTGTAAAAAGCCGGCTTAAGCATCGCGTAGTTTTTTTAGGTTTTAATGAAAGAACTTTCTATTTCCAGATAGTAGGAAATCGACATCGACGGATGTGACATATTACAAAGTAGGAAGTATGCACTCACTGAATCGGTTGCTCGATTAATCCGACGAGTTTCAGCGGAGCGATGACATATAAACTCTAAATCACCGCTTAGATACTGTCAATGTTTCAGATAAATTTCATATTTTTACCTTTTAGTTTTTTAACTACCGTGGGAATTGGTATAATGGCGTAGTAAGCTCCTTTTACGTTTTTGTCGCATGTCGCCTGACTCGCAAAATCACTCCACTCTTCTTTTCTTTCTTTTTTTTTATTCAGTAAAAATGAATAGAAATCAATTTTAGATACGATTCAATCCTCTTTCAATCAGCAAATTTTTTGTTTCATAATCTTCTTCCACTCTTTTTTCGATTTTGAGCAAAGAAAAAGACGCTTTTATAAAAATAAAATAATAATTTTTAAAAAACCAAATTTACAAAATAGAGAAATATTAAAAAAAATTTTTTTTATGATTTATTGAATTTTTTTAAAAATTTTATTGAATAATAATAAATGATTTTATGGGATTATAAATTTTTTGAGAGGTTATTGAATTTTATTTTTTTGAAAACCTCATCACTTGTTGATGCTAGTGCTACGGGTTAGATAGCGCAGTGCTTTCGTCTATATACATTAATATATAAAAATCAATAACTTTAATGCCTCTAAGTTATTGAAGAACTGAGAAAGGAAGAGAATAAGAGGAAGTCGCTTCGCTTCGGTTCTTAATTATTAACTTTAAAAGTTATTCCAACGCAACCGGAGCTGACGACAGTTCGGAAATATTTTATATAATCAGCAATATATCGATTTATGTTAAATTTACTCTAGAAACTTGATTTCGCTAATGGCAATCACGGCTAAAACATTTAGTTGCAAAATTTGATTAATAGAAGTAAGAAATAAAGTTTTATACTGTGCAGCTATTTCAAACTTTTCATCTTTAGTCTTTTGTAAGTTAAATTTTATATGATTTCACCTTCACTATTTTCAAGTTAAAGATTTAAAGATCCAAGCTTGTCAATTGAGTGTCATTTATTTGATATTCTTAAATCAAAAATAGGAGTTTCTTAAATTGAGATATTATTATTGAGATATTGAAATTGAGATATTAAAATCTTGAGCTAAGGCATTTTAAATGAGGAATTTTATATCTTTAAAAAATAAGTCTTGTCTAAGATGGTAACAAGGACTTGGAATTTTTTTTTTAATTTATTCTTTTTTTTATTTTATTTTTGTAAAATTTATATATATATATATATATATATATATATATATATATATATATATATATATATATATATAACTACACGGAGAGAAATTAATTGTATAATTTATCATACGAAATTTCTAGGAGCTAGAAAAATAATTATTTGTAAAAAAAAATTCAATGACGTTCTAAGTGACTACTATACACAGAAAAAAAAATTGTAGGAAAAATTACAATTGTAATATCGTAATTCAGAATCAAACTTTCAATATGGTTACTTTAATAATTTTAAATTAAAAAATTTACAATATTTTATATCATAAAAATGCGTATAAAAATATTAAATATCCGAATTTTTACGATGTAATAACATTGTAAATTAAAAGAAATGTAAAATTATTAAAGTGACCGGATTGAATGTCTGTCCCCCATGAAAAAAAAAATATATGTCGAAATACATAAAAAATATTTTTTAAATATATTAAAAATCTGTAAAAAATATATTTTAAATATATTAAAAATAAAAATCTATAAAAAATATATAAATTATGTATAGTAAATATATTTTTAATAACTAACTTTTGGCTGATTTTCATATATATTTTATACATTTCATATATATTCAAAATATATTTTTTTTATATTTTTAGCTATGTATTTTTTTTATATTTTTTGTCATGGGGGGTTCTTAGATTATGATGTAATAATTGTAATTTTTTTCCCATGTATATATATATAAATTTTTATATAAAACAATTAAAAAGTCTCTTAAGGTTAAAAATGATAAAAAATTCAGTCTGTTAGTCTTTTAAATGCATAAAACCCTTCAATATTTAAAAAGTTTAATTGACTCAAAATGAATTCTCCAATTTCCTGGACGAATCATTAAAAGCCCTTCACCATCCATCGACAACAATACAAAATGAAGTGAACGCACTTGATAAATGTAAACACTAAATCATTTATTGAAATGACAAAATGAGCTGAGCGAGAACACGAATTACGGAATAACAAAATCCGATAATAATGTCGACAGATATTGCAAATTCGATATGCCCATCCGGGGGTTTATTACATAGAAGAGTGAACTATTACAGAGAAGAGAACATACCCGAGCGATAAACACATTACAGAATCGATTTTCAAGAGGCTCTGCTCCCGGGGCACTACGTTGATTGGCCAATTCATATCCAGTTCATAACACTCTACTCGTGCCAGGCCAGGATTCGTCAGTGTTTCTTCAGCGGAAAAACTTTGGCTTTTGTTTCTGTTCTCTTCTGTTTATATTTTTTATTTTTTATCTGTACTTTTCCATTTCAATGGACATACAAACAAACAATCGAAGCTAAAAGCCTGCCTACAAGCTCGTTGATCCCCACAGCTACTTCTTCACTCGAAGCTCGGGAATATGTCATCCCGGAAAAAATACTCCCGGTCCCAGTCAGGGTAAATACATTGACGTGATGTATCGAAGATGGAAAAATGAAAACAATAAAGAGCGTGTCGAGTATTGTTGACAGTACTTCATATAAAACAACGTGCATTCAAATATTTACAGTATTTCAAATTTTCCCTCTGTACTTACAAAAAAAGGAATTATGATGGATCAGAATGTTATTTTTTGCCGTTCCTGATTTTTAGCTTTTCAACCGGATTGTCAATTGGAGGAAAGCGTTATTATAGGACATACCCGACATGGAAAGATATATTTTTAAAATGAAGAAGAAGAAATAAAGATTTGTCATTAATTATAAAAGTTATTTGAAAATAAAAGCTTTAAATAATATTAATTGATAACTTTTGTTAAATTTTCAGTCACGAAATAAATTAAAATAATCATCAAAAGTCGACGAATAATAGCTTAAAAATTAAAGATAATTACGTATACTTTCAGATAAATTTAATAGATTTGAGTCATCTTTCATGGCTGAAAAAGTATTTCGTTAAAATTGATAAAATTCAAATTTTTCAAAAATGATAAAAAAAGTTTTCAATCATTCATAACTCGTAAACTAACTGGCGCATTTTCTTCATCTTCGAACTTGATATCTCGGTATTGATTCATAGAATAAGTCTACAAAATTTAATTAAGATCGGTTAAGAACTGTAGGCGCAATCCTGCTTACATGGCGCGTTATATCACATACTAGCTGTTACTCGCCCGCTCCGCTAGGCGATTTATATAGAATTGCATTTTTAGATCTAGACTTGAAATTTAATTAGAGTATTGTTTTGACTTGCACAGATTCCCAATTCTATCGAATTGGCATGCACTTTTTATTCATGTAATTATTCTAACTAATATTCATTGTAACTTTCAATGTGCAATCATTATAACATTCCCGTGTTTTTCTTACAAAAATGAATAATAATTGATATGAAAAAAAAAATTTGTAATTAGCATTGAAAATTTCAGTTAAAGAAATTGCAGGTCTCATAAGTGAAGAAATCTGCCTAGTATATAAACATAACTCTGAATAGAGTTCAAAAATTTATTTCAAACAAATGACAATCGAATAGAATAAATTTAGTTACAATAAAAATTCATTATTTCTAAGTCAAAAAAATATAGGTTCCGGATAAGTAATCACCACCATATCATATACTAAAACCTTTTCCGAAACACGCTGCATCTTATGGTATAAGTATTATTCCGATCGGTTCAGTAGTTTTCGCAGTATAGATAAATTAAATTAGTATAAATACATAAACTTTTAGCTTAATGCTATTTTTCGATATAAGTCGACAAAATAAAACATATTATAAAAAATTTTCTTAAAATTGCGACAAAATACCAGATTTCTAAAGAAATTCACCTAATAACTGAAAAAGTACCAACAAACTACAAATCGTGAAAAATATTGTAAGTAGCAGTTCTGCACAAAATAATGTTGATTTTAGTACGCATAAAATTTTTCACAGTGCTTATATTTGTGCTTGTGCTTGTAAGTCTTCACGATAGCGACTTTGCAAGAAGAAATGGCAAACAAGACCTTGGAAAAGTGATTGAGCCACTTTTCGAGGATTCAACCACAACACCACGACCGTAATATTCTATTAATAAATAGAGTGCATTATATCTAAAGTCTGGAGAGGGAAAACTCTGCAGAGAGGAATGCACCCTTAAGGAGAGAAAGAGGGTGGAAGTACGCGTATAAAATATGAGAGCTTGCGCGAGACGGAAATAGGCCAACGAAATGCCACTCCTCGCTCATCCACCGCCCACCCACAATCTGCTGTTCAGTAATGGGGACTCTCCTCATCGAAAATTTGCATCTCACCCTTCCCAGCCGTATTATGCTAGGTACTACTTAAAAGTTCGCACTCATTCCGAGTATGAACAGCCCACACAGCCAGCCATTCCTAGACGTGCGTTTGTGAGCCTCATCAGGCATCTTCATTTCACTTTGAAAAATATTGAAAAAAAAAAATAATCATGACGCTATTAGTGCTAGGAAATTAAATGGAGCTCTAGTTGCGTGGAAAAATTTGAAAAATTAAATGAATGAGAAAAATTTTTAAACAAGTTGATTTTTGGGTTTGTAATTATTATTTTCTTTTTTTCTTTTAATCAGAGCGAAATATTGAGAGTTTCTGATTTAATTAAGAGAAGATATATTTTGTAAAGTTTTTATCTCTTGAATAAGAAGAAATTATATGGAAAAGTAATTGAAAAAAAATAATGAAGTTCAATATTGTAGTTTTTATTGAAAGAAAAGTCTAAAAAGTTATACTAACAATGAAAATAATTATAATAATAATTCATTATCAATTTTTGACCTAGTTCATATTTTAACACCTCTAATGACGTTCAATTATATATTACAGCTTTATACTCAGAAAGAGCATTATAATAAATTGAAACTAAGACGAATTTTACTCATTAAAAACAAAGATAATCTTAAAAAAAATTTTAGAAATCAAAAACTAAACCTTTATTTGAATTAACTAATCGATTTTCCCACGGCAAAAAAATTTATTTTGTTTTAACAACAAACGGCTATGATTGACAAACTAGAGTGTTATCATGACTGTTTTAATATTTTTGAGAAAATTAATCGATTAAATATTATAAATAAACTTATTTGTCACTATATTTTTTTCAAATCCTCGCTTTAAAGTCTGATATAATTTTTTTTTTAAAAAACGTTTAAAAGGGCTTTTTCGAAACAATATTTTGTTTGAAAAGATTTAAAGAAGGATTTTGATTAAAAATCGTTCCTAAAAGGGTTAATAATTCTTTTGGGACTTCATTCCCGAGTCGAAAAGTTTCAGCATTACTCTAAACTGAATAAGCTGCTTAATTGAGTGTCACTTTAAATAAACACAGCTGTCCAAATTAATGATAAAATAACAAAAGTTTCAATATTGATTTTCTATAAAAACTTTTCCCAAATAATGTAATCTTAAATATTATATTGTTATCTAACTTTTTGTTTCTTATCAGACATGCTGTAAATAATAAAACATAATGTCACTGAAATATTTACTAGTGAATTTATGTATATAATTATTTTTTCATCATTGAATGGCAAGTCGCAAATTTAATGACTGCTTGAAATCAATACCGCGTATTTTTTACTAATATGCAAATTATTTTAGTTGAATTTATATATTCAATATATCTTGAAAAAAAAATTTTAAAAAGCTCTACAATCCCCAATTAAAGTACTTTTTAAAGGATTCATGGACAAAATGATAACAGCTTGTTAAAATTGATTTTCAATGACAACCTCACAGAGAAACAACCTGAAATTAAACTAGCGCAGCTATATTTAATCCTGGTTTATTCCCGCCTATTTTATTAGACAGGTTAAATTGAATTTTTAACTCTAGATTTTGAATCCAAATGAAATATTTCTCTAAAAATTGATATTAAAAATTTTCTTGGTCTGTAAATGAAAATATTCTGAAAAAAAGCTATGAAAATTTAAAACTGGACCAAAAACCCCTCAAAACTCTAGAATCAATATCCTCTAGTACACTAAGAGAAAAATTTCTTTAAAAAAAAAATAAGCAATGTTATAATAAGCAATTATTTTGTTACAAATTTTTAAAGTAACTTTCTTGTTAAAAAAAATTTTCTAGATTTGGGAAAAAAAACAATTTTTGACAAAAATTTGTCTATCTAAAATTATTTTTTTTCCAAATCAAAAAAACTTTTTTTCAACCAGAAAGTTACTGTGAGAAATATTTTGATTTCTTCAGTTAAAAAATAAAATTTGAAAATTTTCAATAAATTAATTTTTTGTCATAACATTGCCCATTTTTTGAAAAAGAAATTTTTCCTCTTAGTGTATTTCTTGATTACAATACCAACTAAATAGAGCAATAACCCACCAATGACTAGACTCACCCAACAATATGACGTGTAAATTCGATAATATCCATTAGTGAGGATGAAATAGCTCGAGGAGAAAGCCGATGAAATTTCTAGCTTACCGTAAACTAGTATAACTTTTTGGTAAATGGCTTCCGTAGTACTTCAGCGCCTTGAACATGCAGCACCATCAACATGGAGATCAAACAGAAGCAGCAAAGTCGTGTAAGTTGGTTAACTGCGGCTTCTCCAAGCGACTGACAATGCTCAACCACACAAGATGTACGCGGCTAATCCCAGCTTTGTCTTATTCGTATGCAGGCAAAACTGCGTGGTTAAGTATCCAGGATTTCCAAAAATTCTAATTGCCAATGTCGTTTGTCAGTTTGTCGATGCCTGTGCAGTAACTGTGCTTCACTTTGTCTGAATTTATACTTGTAGTCTGTAAAACTGCCATCCAGCCCGAGACTATCATCGATTGGCTAATTTACATACATATTATGGCTACTTTGTAGTCCTAGGACCAATATATGTTCACATGTACGTGTGTTATCCATCCGTATCCGGTTGTACCGTGTTTCGCTTCCCAAAGGAGTTTTGGAATCGTTCCAACTGGTTCGTTAACTTTTCAAGTAGAACCACTCGATGAGACGGACCATTGAATCAGTTGGCAGTAAGCGCAACAGATATCCTCTCTCTGTACTGTACTATTATATCTCGGTGGTTCTATCCTCTTCTATCTCGGTGGATTCTGCAGGAATTTATCATCAGAGTATCGTGGATGCTGGATATCTATACCTCTACCTGTACCTCAACTTCAATACCTGTTCTTCAATTTTCCTCTGTTTTACTTTTTTTCAATTTCATTCATTCTGCTTTCTATATCTTTTGTTATTTTCATTTCCGCTGTATTTAAATTCAAATGTATCGTAATGCGAAATCTTCCTCCACAATTTGCAATTTTAATTATTTTATAAATTTTAAATTAAAGACCAACTTTGGATAACAGAAACTATTCCAATCAACATGATAAATAATACTAGTCCGAACTAGGAACCAGAATTCATCAAATAGAAGTGAAAAAACATTTTTTATAAGATTTTTTTTTTTTGGTTAAGGAAGTTCGAGCGAATCTTATGTAAAAAATACTTTCCAACTTTGAGCTTTGAAATTAAGTATACGTATAAATAAATCCGTCATTTATTTAATCCCAAAATTTAAAAAAGATTCACCGTTTAGTTACTTAGATATTAAATTTTAAAAATCACATATTTTATCTCTTTATACACGGGCTCTTATGGCGGACAAACTTTTGTCGAGACTTTAATTATTTTTTTCAATATTAACCTCCCAACTTTAACGGATAAAAAACTATACACGCAAAACTTGGATTATTGCAAAATATAAAAACAATTTAATAATAATAATAATAATAGATTACCGATATAATTTTTGAAATATTTAAAGTCAAATTTTATGTTTGTAACTGGTTTATCCGAATCAGCTGTTTATTTGAATAAAGATTTGACAACATCGCGTCAACAGCTGAGAAAAAAGAAAAGGATAGAAATATAGTTACAGAGAGAGAAATGTTTAACTCACACACTCATCCATGTCTCTGTTATGGGTATAATCAAGCGCGCTATTACCAAATCTGTTTATTTATTCCGGCAAGTAATAAATGCGAAAGTCATTTTATTACTTTACTTTTTTAAATAAGTAAAAATCATCAATTATTAAATTGTTTAAATTATTTTAAATTAAAATAAAGAATTTTGACGAATATTGGGAAGACTAAAATAAAAAAAAAAACTTTAACATTATTTTGACTCTTTTTAAAAACTAAATTGAAGAAACTTTTGATAATCATTGAAAAGTTTATCTTTTTTTTTTAGTTTTATTTTAAAGATTGTAGTGATCTTTGCAATAAAAAGAAAGGTCGATGTTCAAACTTTCATATGGTACTACATCGCTATTATTTTGTCTACCAAAATTTTATTTGTATTGCAGATACGTGAAAATTTATGACCCGATTGTGGAAAATCGATGTAGATAGTGGTTTTTAACATAAATCTGCTTCCGTGTTTTTACACAAACGAGTTGTGTAAAACAAAATCGAAATCTGTGTAAGCGATTTTTTTTCACGATTGCAGAATTTTCCTTCGCTCACAATAACATAGTCGGTAAATTAACATTGTAACAATTGCGCGTAGAAAAAAAAATATTTCAAATGTTTGTCTAAAATATCGAGCATATTCTGAATTTTGTCACGAGCCTTACAGGTTCTGTAGTGATAAAAACTCCGAACAAAAAATTAAGAATTAAAGTTTCAAAAAACGTTATTATAAAATAAAATCCAAAAAAGTGATTTTTGAACTTGAATCAAGTTAATTTATTTTCAGTATAAGTTTCATAAAAATAAAAATAATATGATGCATTAATCTTCAAGTGAACTTTGAGTTAAACGATGACGAATTCTTAAAAAAAAAAAAAATTAGGAAATGAAGAATGACAAAAGTAAATTACCAAGTACACTGAAATTCACAACAGAAGCACGAAATTTAATGCCCTGGGTTAAATGCTGACAAGTTCTGAATTCTGTACCAACGCATTATTATATTTTGTATTTAAATGAACTTTGATAGTTCTCTCAAAGGTCTAGTTTGGGATCTTATCAGAAGTTGTTTCTTCTTTGGAAGTTTAAGGTTCTACGCTGCCGGGCGTTAACTCCTGCCTAACTGAGGCTACCGCTTACGGACAATAAGACCTGCCCAGCTCAAAGATCTTCTTTGGTAAAATCTTTTCCCAACAAATAATAACAAAGATTACGTCCTCCTCGTATTATGTTTTATTCAAAATATTATAGCAACAATTTTCATCGTCTTGTCACGTCCGCGAGGTTGTAACAACTAAGATAAGCAACTTTAGAGTGGCACCTGCTGGCGTAAGTAATTTTATACCGCGTGCTACCAAGGGACAATAAACAATCAAAAAAGTTTTTATGCAACTTCGTTATAAGAAAAATTTTAATTAATTGTAGCATTAAGTTTGGATCAAAATTGATACACGTGGGATTTATATTCTGTCGTAAAGTTTCCATAAAAAATAGCAATTAAAATTTTTTGAACTTTCTGAAAATAAATTTGGAATTAATTTTGTATGTACGAACAAAGTGAATTTTTAATTAACCAAAATCAGAATGAAAGTCCAATATTGAAACTAATAACTATGTAACTTTAAGCGTACCGCACCAACTTTATAAAGAGGGTTATTCTTGCTTTAAAAGTTACTCTTAAGACGTGAAATAGTAAAATTGTAACTTTTTAAGATTCTTAATGACTGATAAAAAAAAACATTGAAAACTTTTGAATCTATTGGAAATAATATTTGGAACTTTTTATTATTCGTTTTAAATTTAATTCAAATTCGTAAAACGATAGAGTGAAATTAGATTTATTAGAATTATTATTGTAATAAAAGCTCTTTTGGTGAATTGAAAAATTTCTCTATCATATTTAATGAGCTCTTTTTGAAAATCATCTTTATAAAAAATTTTTAGAGTTAGCTCAAAATTTTTTTAACCTTCCAAGTAAAACATTCAAAATATTTTCGAGCAACTTCTGAAAATAATCATAAAAAAATATTCAATTTTTTTTTTCTATAAAATTGATATACTCAAGAATAGAAATATTTATTATTCATTTTTGAAAGTTTAAAAAATTTTAAGCGATTTAAAAATTAAGGCGCAGACTTTAAAATTTTAGAAAGTTCAAATTTTTTATAGAAAATAATTGTAATCCCTAAAATTTTTTTTTAGAAATGATCTTTGGAGAGAGCTTTTAAAACATATCAAATGAACATATTTTTAGTTTGCAAAATAATTGTAAAAAGAAAAATAATTCTAATAATTAAGCAAATTTCAAATTAGAAATTTTTTTTTAATATTAATTAATGTTTGAACTCGTTTTGTAAATAATTAAAGTATAAAATTGATATCTTTTTAGCTTTTAATCTCAGTAATGCATTTCAATCTATTAAAAACGATATCCATAAATTGGATCATATCCTTGATATACACTTAAATAAAGTGATAATATTTTCTCTGTTAATTAATTAAAACAAATAATGAATAATGATTATGAATTAATTAGCAGAAACCAATATTAAATTCAATAATCCTTAGCATTAAATTTATCCAAGGATCTTCATTACTCGTGGTTCTAAATTGGTCCGTAACATATTAATGCGATTTAATTAATAAGAAGCCAAACATGCTGCTGGGAGTTAAAATAAATGCCGTTATATTTCTCCGTTTTATTAAATATAATTCCGAGAAATTTTCATAATCCAAGAAAGAAAAATATTAAAAAAAAAATAATAATAACAATAAAAATGATAATTGATAAATAAATTAAAAAGAAACACACGTCTGCATAATATTTCACACGCACGTGTCTAATATTAAAAAGGCATTTGCATTATTCGAACTAGCAAACAACTTTGACCTGCACGCCCGCGGGTATTCACTTACAAACAAGGAAAAGAGAAAAAGTGAAAATCGCGAAATGAGAATTTAAATTAAAATTGATGGTTTGTAATTTACTTTTAGAATTTACATTCGCTGATCGTACAATTTTTAAACAATTACACAAAGCTAAAAATTACTTTTTGTTTATTGTCTGATATTTGTGGATGTGCTTTAGTTCGAGAGTTGTATAACAGAATGCAAAATCCGCAAAAGTGGTTATGAAACCGCAAATTCAGCTGTTTTCGAATTATTTAGCCCACCCAAGTGTGCATGGCTCTGTCATGTCATATTACACACGTCTGATCACATTTTCTACAACCACTAATACAGATTATATACACTAGAATTGTGCGGATCTTGTTCGGAGTATATAATAGGATTTGATTCGATGATCAAGAGATTCAAATTATTGACAGATTTCAACCTCTCGAACTATTCGAATATGCAGTTCATAATTCGATGCGAATTATAGAATTTTTTTCTTTTTTTTTTTTTTTAATTTGTTTAAAGTCGTATAAACTACTAAGGTCATGAGCGACTACGGTAGGGGATAAACTTTTGAGATTGGAACTCGTTTGTATTTCTTGGGCTGAGCAGAATAATACACTTAAATATTGAAAATATTCATTGGTGTACGCCGGATTCGAACCCGGTCCAATGCTTTGGTAGCAAGGGCCGGATCCGATAGGCTACTGCGCACCTTATAGAATTTTATTTGTCTTAAGAAATTCAGAGTTTTCAGTAATATCAAACCCTTTATCATTGCCATGGAATTTTCTATAAAATTTATATACATTAAAAAAATTTTTCTTCCTAATTATTATCTTAAACGAAAAAAAAAATTTTTTTTTACACAAGAAATTTCACTTATTCCAACAAAATTAATTCTCTTGCTTTAAGAAATACATATCTTGATCCAAGAAAATTTATTTATTAAGTCAAGAAAATCTTGTTGTTTTGAAAAAATTCAGCCTCTTGCTCCAAAAAATTTAATTCTTGATAGAAGTAAATTTTCTTGTCTTGAGAAAATTTCTCTCTTGCTCCAAAAAATTAAATATAAAGATAGAAGTAAATTTTCATTAATATTTTTATTGATTAACATGTCAAATGGGAAGATCAAATAATATTTCATCATTTTTTTTCATTCAATATGTATAATTGCACGCTAAAATAATATATAATGGGTATCAAATATTCAAGAGAAAAATTTTCTCAAGGTGAGAAATTTTTTTTCTCAGCTGAAGTAGGTGGCACTGCTTCCCTAAAGTATCTAAAAATCTTGATCAAATACAAAAATATATTGTATCAAGTATTTATGATAATTTGATTTAAGAAAAAATGACTTCCACCAAGAATAGAATTTCTCGAAAAAATTTTACTTCCAACTCAACTTCGGTCTTCCTTCAGACACCCGAAAATTTTCTTGAGCCAAGAATTTTGTTCTCCAGTTAAGAAATTTTTTTTTCTGTTCACGTATTACTACTCAATTATTACAGTGTGAACTGTAATATTTGCAGTTTTTTTTCTACAAAAGAACTGTTTTAACTCTGAAAACTAATTTTTCGACTGCTATTTTTTCTGTGAAAAAATTGACTGTGATCCAATATTTGTTTATCTCTCGTACACAAATTTCATACTTTTTTATTCTTTTATAAGTGTAGTATTGCAGACAAATCTTTACTACTCGAAAAATAATACAGCTCTTGAAATTTCTCAAGTAGATAAAAACCACTGTATCCTCATCTGAACTACTTTACCAAAAATCCAGACAGCAGTAATACATCACCATAATCCGTAAACTTACAAGGATTTTCATGAGAAAAGCATTGCAAGGGATGTTTGTTTTATGGACCCTTAGAAATCCATCAAGAACATTTCCATAGGAATTTGCTTCAGGAGATAGTAATAATAACAATAATTACATTAGAAACCACGATGGTCATCCGGCACTATCTACATCTAGTATACCAGCATCACATGTAGATATAATATCTATGTACATTGTGGCGAAATCTGCTGATATAATACTATTTCCGACCACTCTCGGGTATCTCATCTTTCCATGTACCCTTGGATGATCTAGTATATATACCTACAATGTAATCTATTAGTTATATATAGAACTACGGGCCAAGTGGAGGAGCAGAAATAGAAATTACGGATAGAACTTTAGATACACAACATACGCGTCTATCTCTGCCATCGCTTTCTTCCTTTGTAAATCTTGTTTAGAGGTGAGCTTTGAGACGAGAATTAACTTTGGATCCCGATTCAAATTAATGTCACCAAGACATTGCGTCTGTGCGTTTTACTGCCAGAGAAGGTAACAATGTATATTAAAATTATGACTGAACACGGCTGGGAAATTAATCCTCTATCCTCTAAACAATAGTTTGTTGACTGATTATACTATAATTATAATCAGAATCATAATATAGAGCTTCTACTGTTGATAAATTTGGAAAATCAATATTTTAGTAACTATAAAATTTAAATATTGAGCTACAAATTTATAATATTTTAGCTCAGAGTATTTTTTAATAAAATAAAATTATGGATAATAAAAAAATTAATTTTGATCAAAGAAAAAAATTACTTTAATGGCAACTATTTGCTTGATTCAAAAATTTCTTGTCTTGGATTCCGACTTCCTGGCTCGAGAAATCCTTGTTTTTGGTTGATAACTATCGTGACTTTATTCAAGAGTTTTATAGTAAGTCGATACAGAAAATTTGACAAACAATAACAATTTTTAAAAACTTGCAATTATTTTGTTTTATTTTAAGAACTTTCAATTTTTGAGTAAAGTAGAGGTTTCTTTAGTCAAAATATTAAGAAAATCTTTTAAAAATGAAATTTTAACTTCAACATACTCTGAAGAGTATTCAAGACTTTTTTTGTATAAAAAGTAGCAGAAATCTGATAATTTGTTGGTTTAAACGTGATTTTTTACAAGTCAAGATTCTTTACAAAATAGTGTTAAAATTTTTTTTTTAATTTTAGTCTTCCCAATATTCGTCAAAATTCTTTATTTAATTCAAAATAATTTAAACAATTTAATAATTGATGATTTTTACTTATTTACAAAAGTAAAGTAATAAAATGACATTCGTATTTATTACTTGCCGGAATAAATAAACAGATTTGGCAATAGCGCGCTTGATTATACCCATAACAGAGACGTGGATGAGTGTGTGAGTTAAACATTTCTCTCTCTGTAACTATATTTCTATCATTTTCTTTTTTCTCAGCTGTTGACGCGATGTTGTCAAATCTTTATTCGAATAAATAGCTGACGATAAACGAGTTACAAACATAAAATTTGACTTTAAATATTTCAAAAATTATATCGGTAATCTATTATTATTATTATTAAATTGTTTTTATATTTTGCAATAATCCAAGTTTTGCGTGTATAGTTTTTTATCCGTTAAAGTTGGGAGGTTAATATTGAAAAAAATAATTAAAGTCTCGACAAAAGTTTGTCCGTCATAAGAGCCCATGTATAAAGAGATAAAATATGTGATTTTTAAAATTTAATATCTAAGTAACTAAACGGTGAATCTTTTTTAAATTTTGGAATTAGATAAATTACCTATTTATTTATACTTATACTTAATTTCAAAGCTCAAAGTTGGAAATTATTTTTTACATTATAGATTCGCTCGAACCTCCTTAATCTTCGAGAAAAAAATTATTGGGCGAAGAATAAGTGTGTCTTGTTTAAAAACCACAGAGTGCTTCGTAAGAATTAAATTATTCTGAACAATTTTCCTCTAATCCACAACTTTTCATTTATTGACTCAAAACTGAACTTTTTGAATCATGAGAACTAAATTTCTTGAAAGAAGAGCTGAATTTTGAAGGAAATATTTATCTTGGATCAAGTAAACTTTTTTCAGAGAACATCGAGTTCAATGCGTAGAAATTTCCCCTCGTCTATTAAAACTTTTTGATAGATTCGATATTCGCCAACATCTCGTAAAGGTTAAATGGGACAGAATGAATTCTCCATCATAGCATTCATGTATGATGCGACACATAAATACAAATGACACCGGACACGATCAACACGGGATAGAATCGGTGCATGAGTTTAGCAACACGCATACCAGTTAATTCACACGATGCAAACCCACGATGTATCGCACAGATCTCCAAATACGCGATATTATTACACATATAGAACACGAGCTGGGCTTACGATTGAAATTTAATTTGTGATGTGTTGGATTGAACCATTACTCCGCTCGAAAACATAGAAACAGATTCCCTCTGCGTGATAGTCCTCTAGATATATCTAGCAATTTCGGACCATACTCACTGCGCCCTTTCTCATAAAATCAAGCCGCTTGAAAGTGTGTTCAAGTGATATTATATGTACGACAGCCTTGCATGACTACCAGAAATGAAAATGAAAAAAAACATCAGCTCCAGTCCCAGGTGCATGTTCATTTTCAATCCCATAAAGTATCTTGTAATGTTTTACATAACTTTGTATTCACGACATTTTCCGCATGTTTGCTTCTGCTAGATGAGCCCTTTTCATTTTATTTTTTAAGTAACAAAACAGAAGTGTACACGCTAAACCAATTTGCTATTGAATTGCGCGCAATTTTATATTTTAACAGGGGAGGTGTGAGGTAGAGTCAGGCGTAAATTTCAAATTCACATTTGCTAAATCCAATTGCGTTTAATTGCTATCTATACAGATGGAAAAATTCTTGGGCACCATAGTTGGAAAATTCGAGTATCCGGATCTAGAATTTTTGTTTGTATGTATAAATTATTGTGCGATTCGATATCCGGGAAAATTTAATATCAACACTTTGTTTTTTGCTGACTGCTCGCGCGTTTAATTGAAAATTTTTGCTTCGAATTATTGTTAAATTATATTACCGCTAAAAGCTATTATATTAATAGGTATGAATATGGAAAAATTAAATCGTTGAATAATGTCATATTCACAAAAAAAAACAAACTGTTCAATTCACAGGAATGGATCGATACAATAACATGCCCGAGAAACAAAATTTTATATAGTTATACAAAAGTTTTGATGTTATATAATTTTATATAGTAAATATTTATAATGCTGGACTTACATTTTCCCTTTGTAAATATAATATTTTTTGCAATGTAAAATTTACGATTTTATGAATGTAAATTTGTCATTGATGTTTTAAAAATAGTAATACTTTACTATTTACTAATTTAACATTTAATTGTTTACATTTAACAGTTTTTTATGCAATTTTGACGAACTAGTTTCTTGTGTGGTTAAAAAATATTAAGAAATTACAATGAAAAAAAAGTAAATTCAAGGGAAAAAAAATCTTGAATCAGAAAAATTTTTTAACTGAAAGATTTACCCTTACTAGAAAATCTAGCGCGCTTTTATCAAAATGTTTATTATCGAAAATTTAATTAATCAATATTTTGACAAATTTTAATCATTAATATTTAACAGTTGCCATAGCAACGAAAAGCGACGCGCTAGATTTTCTAGTAAGGGTAAATCTTTCAGTTAAAAAATTTTTCTGATTTGAGTAAATTTTACTTAAACACTGAAACTTTTGGAAATAATTTTACCGCCCGGAAGGTATTAATACATTATCGATATTTACCGTACACGACAACTAATCCCGAAGAAATTGTGATAAAAAATGGGAAAAAAATTCAATATGCTACGCCGGAGGTAATAATTTAGCGATTTTTGCGGTAAAAATGTCTCAGGACACACGGTTTTCCCGATAACGAAGGCAAAAAAGTATCAATGAATGGGTCAGTAAATTTGGACAGTCACACGCGTGGCAAGACTTTCTAAGGAAACTAAATAAAAAGCGGTTAAAAAAAGAGCTTACACCACCCGAGATAGGGGCTAAAGTATCAGCGTACCGTATACAAGTCCACCCGAGTGTAGCATTATATAGCAAAAGTATCGATTTAAATACATATAGGAACCCCAATCCGAATACCAAGCTGTAGTCTGTAGTCTCTAAGGTGGCAGATATATACGACCGCTGGTTTACCGGAATCTCCGATTGCTTTATTTATTGAAAACACTTTAAATGGATTTTTTTGGTCTCCAGAAACGGGAAAACCGCTTCTACTGAAAATCCGGAAATTGATGATAAGGTAAAAACCTGTATTATTGACAGGATCCCTACTGTTTACACTCATTTTTTTTTCAAGATTTGTATAGGAGTTTTTACGAATACTTAAAAAAAAAATACTTGAATAAACAAAAAAAAATTTAGTATAGTAAAGATTTAAATTACAGCTTATTTATTTAATTTATTTTCAAATAAATTTTACAGAAATTCGATAAGTATAAAAAATCATTCACGGAAAAAATAGTCCTGTAAAAATGATAGATCATATTTTATTCAAATTAAAATATATATAACCTTTCATTGGAAAAATTAATTTTTTAAAATTATGAATGATAAAAACTCTTATCAAATCTTATATTAACATTTACGCATAATTTAATATAATTCTTACAGACCCTTTCTGGTATATATAACATAAAATAGTATAATATATTTTTTACGCAACCATTTCGGTAATTTTTACGTATAATTTTTTTGCCGACTAAAACGAATGTTATCATAAAATTCCATCGGATTAATAAAAAAATGATTAATTTTTTATTTAAGAATACATCTACACAGAAAAAAAAAGTCATCCTGACTCAAGAAAATCATTTTCTTCAAAATTAACTTCTTGTTTCAAGTTATTCTGCTTGTAATAGTTCAATTATAAATTATTTGAATGATCCAAATTAAAATATTATACTTCTAGAAGATATTAAATTGCTTTTTAAAGTCATAATAAATTTTGAACTAATTTTTTTTTCACACAAATAGAAGATTTTCTAAAATGGAGTTAGACAATTTGCTAATTAAAACGTCGATATGTAGAATAAGTATATTGAGTTTCGTTAAGCCTCATTTTAAATCGTCTAAATATATATTTAAAAAGTTTAAAAATGTTTTCGAATCAATACTGCATTTCAAAAAACCGAATCACAATAGCATTGAAAAGCAATGGCTAACAATAATAATCAAACAAATTGACAAACTTGCAAGTTTCAAAGCCTACGGCATTTGATAATACTTTATATCATACATTTTCATAAAGTTTTAAACTCTATTCTCGCAAAAGTTTTCATATTTTAATGCACATAAAAGCGAACAATATTTTCATTGTTAAAAATAGAAATCATTGAAAAATTTTTTCATGAAATGAACCAAGGAAATATTTATAAAAAATCATTGACCATTCAAAATTGTCAGGCAACTTTTTAGAAAGGTTAATAAAATTTCCATAGAAAAACTTTCAGTTAAAAGTCAACTTGATTTACTAATTACAAGTTATAATATTGGAAGTTCTATTATCATGAAATGGGATGATAATAAAAAATTTTTAATTAAAAGCAACCCGTTAATAAGTGGGACATTTAAATTAAAATGATAAATAGGAGTTTATTATATGATTTTAAAGCACTTCTGGACAACTTTTTTCGTACTGTTAACGGCACTCGGAATGCACGAGACAGTAGAGTGCGGCCGAGAAAATAATTCACGTTGTACGAGTGGCTAGTACATATACATATACATATACATATACACTAGGGACGGCTGCTTAATAAACGAAAATTTATTTGCGCGAGGCGTTTGCTCATTCGAATGCTTACTTTTTTTGGTCTGTTGTTGCTCCTGGTGCTTTCATGAGCAAACCCGCCACCCACCAATCGATTAACGGCTATTTAGTCCACCGCTTTTACTACTCTCATTTCACTAGCTTGCCCGGCTTTGGCTTTTCTACCTACCCTCTGCCCTCTGCTCGCCCAAATGTTTATTTATTATTTTAATTTAACTCTTTCATCAGAGGAAATCTTTCCTGTGTAGTAGATAGCAGCTCAAAGCTGGTTGAGTAGCTCTGAGTCAACACTCTCGAGAGTTTCTTAACTAGTGAAGCGACTCTACCGATGGGACGTCGATTGCTCCGTTGGAGCAATTAAGCCGATTGGATGGAATTAAAAAAGTAAAATTATTTGATACTTTCTTTTTTTACTAATAATGTCGATTAAACGTTGTTGGAAAAATTATGTTACGTAGATAGAGTTTTTTTAATTATTACCGTAATTATGAAGTGGTTTTTTGTGGACACAGAAAAAAAGGTTTACTTGAGCCAAGAAAATATTTTTCTTCCTAATTGTTTTCTGGAGCGAAAAAAAAAATTTTGACACAAAAAATTTCACTTGTTCCAACAATATTAATTCTCTTGCTTTGAAAAATACATATCTTGCTCCAAAAAATTTAGTTCTTGATAGAAATAAATTTTCTTGGCTTGAAAATTTCTCTCTTGCTCCAAAAAATTAAATATAAAGATAGAAGTAAATTTTTATTGATTAACATGTCAAACGGGAAGATCAAATAATATTGAATTATTTTTTTTCATTCAATATCTATAATTGCACGCCAAAATAATATAAAATGGGTATCAAATATTCAAGAGAAAATTTTTTTCTCAGCTGAAGTAGGTGGGGCTGCTTCTCTAAAGTATCTAAAAATCTTGATCAATTATAAAAATTTATTGTATCAAGTATTTATGATAATTTGAATCAAGAAAAAATGACTTCCACCAAGAATAGAATTTCAAGAAAAATTTTTACTTCGGCCAACACATTTCCGTCTTCCTTCAGGCACCCGACAAATTTTCTTGAGCCAAGAATTTTGTTCTCGTCAAGAAATTTTTCTTTCGGTGTACACATTTTATTTCGAATAAAAAAAAATTGATTTTTGAGTTAAAAATGCTCAAAAATTTATTTATCAGCTGACCTTTGAACTTATATGAGCTAAAAAGTCGATTATTTCACAAAATTTTTTTGAAATTTGTATACTGCAGTATCTTTTATAATGCGTAGTTTTATTTTGATTCTTTGACGGCTTGCAACGCAGTTTTTCAAGCATAAAATTGAAAGTTAGAAAGTTCTCTTACGAAAAATTAAATAAAATTCTTTTTACATTGTATTTACATACACATTTTAAGAACGGCTTATCTTAAGAAATTTTTGGACAAGATCTTTTTTGTAGAGAACAAAATTTTCTTTTTTATAAATTTTTTGACGACTACTTTAAACTCTAAACAGAAATTCAAAAATAAAAATAAATTTTTTTTTGTTCTAATTAAAAACTGAAAAATTAATTCAGGCAAACCTTAATTAATATCAATATGATCTATTTAAATTAACTTTTAATTATATGAAAATTCTGAATTTTTTGCAGTTGCAAATTAAAAGTGTTTAAAATTTTCAACCACGTTTAATAATAACAAGAGAAAAATGATTAAAATTGATCTTTTTATAATTAAATGCCTCCTACTGCCGTAAAACATTTAACCTTTGTGCATAAAATTCCTATATATTAATATAATAATAATTAATATTATAATCCCAGAACGGTAAAAATGATTAATAGCCTTTGAGCGCGTGCGCGAGGATGAAAGCTCTAATTACTAAATTAATTTGAATGCGTAAAAATACCCGGAATGCCAGTTTATATAATCAGCGAATATAATTTTGGGGTAGCTTGACAGACTCACCAATTGAGGTCCGTTGGTAGAGTAGTAGTGGCATATCGGGTCGACGGATGTCAAGGCAGAATAATTATTGCTATTACGACTTCTGTATGTAACTCCGAAATGTTCCAACCGTATCTCCAACGGTGTAAATATCTGGGTACACACTAGTTTACCCGAATTAATTTAATGTGTACAATATATATAGGAAGCCGAGCGGTTGTTGTACCTATACATACTATGTAAAATAGTAAATTATTGACTCTGTATTCATAATCATGAGCATTGATTTCGAAAATATCGTATTTGATTATTCCTCATAATTTACGAACGTCACATTCGTATTATCAATTATTGAGTTTTCGATTGTATTTAAATACAATATTAATAGGTGTGGGTAATTAAATGGTAATACGAGCAATTTATTATTCCCACGAATCGTTTTATTTTATATCAATTCAATTACGTTATTATGGGAATAAATGTTTGAGTTTCGTAATTAGTTTAATTTTTTTTAATAAATAATTAATATTCATCGCAAATTAAAATTATTATCACTTGTTAACATTTATTTACCGATGAAAAAAATTAAATTGACTCATAAAAAAAAAATCTTCAAACAATAATATTATTTAGAAAAATTTTAATCAAGTAGAAAAATTTTTTAATTTTGAAAAATTGGTCTTGATTCAGTTAAATTTTACTCGATATAGAAATTTTTTGGTTATTTCAAAAAGATCAAACTTTAAAGTTTTTTTTTTCTTAATTAAATGAAAAAATTTAACGCACCAAAAAAAATATAAAAAATTCTTGGAAAAAAATAAAATCATTTAAAGAGTTGAATAATTTTTTTTGATTCAAGAATTTAATTTTATTTATAAAAAATTAAATTCTTAAAAATAATATGACGATAGCTATCGACTGATGATAAATATGCCTTGAACCAAGAGGTGAAAATTCAAGAAATTTGGAAAACACAACGACCACTTGTCTTAAAAATAATTTTTTTTTTTTTGGACAACAACATTTTTATTCTATAAAATAATAATTTTTCTATTAATTAAATAAATATTCTTCATTATAATAATAACATTTCATAAATTTTGTAAATGAAATTGAAAATAAAAATCAAAATGACATTTTGCGTTTCAGATAATGGGCAAGTGGTACGTGGTAGAAATTTTGGAACACAAGCCGATACCGGACCAGGAAATAGGTTCAAGATTGGTTCTGGATAAATGTCCAATAATCAGACTGCGATTTGACGAGAGAGGGTACATCAGGCTGTTATGGAGCGAGGAGAAGGGCCAAATCGAGTATACCTTCAGTCTCCCAAACTCCAAAATAAACGGAGTCTGGAATTCGGTAGTCAAGCAAAATGGTACAATTGGTTTAATTTGAATTTCTATGCACTAGTTACTAATAGCAACTCGAACTCGTACGTTATTTATTGGCTCGCAAGTTGTTTTTAGCGTAATTATGGACGAGTAATACCCGGTTTTATTCAATTAATTTCTCAACAATTTTAATTCTCACAAAAACTTTATCACTAAAGCTTCAGAATACGGAGCGAGTAATTATGAATTTAACGAGTTGAATCCATTTATAGACGTCAGATGGTTAAACAATAAAATTAAACGGAATAGAATTAAATACTCGGAGTAAGACATTAAATATGGCGGAAAAATCTCTACATTCTTTTTACTAAATTATATTTTATTTTATTTTCTTTTTTAAATAAAAAGAGGAAAAATTTTCATCCTACATTTCATCCGACTGCAATAATTTTATGGTACGCCTCATAAAAAATAATTCTCGAGCAAATAATATGTGCTCGCACTTATAAAATATATATCAAAAGAAATACTCAAGTAGACTGCAACTACATGCATTACATGCGACGGGTAGAACTTGCATTAAAGTATCCAACAACTAAAATATTTTATTTCTTAAAAACTCGATGGAAGATACGGGAACGGGATACGTACGGTAAAGTTTAGCTTCCATCTAAAGGAAGACTTGGATCACTTGAATATTGAGATTGAATTATTTTATTCCATTTATTTTAAACTATTTCCTTTCCTATTTTATGTAATGCAGTTTTCTTGATTTTTCAGAGAAATAAAACTCTATTGAATGACAACTCTTTTGTTAATAAAAATTTTAAATTAAGACAAACATTGCCTTTGTCAACAATTCTTGGAAAGTTCGCTCCTGAATTTTTTACGTGTAATTTTCTCTGTTTTCATAGTCACTTGTTTTATTACTCGGATCTATTTCGCGATATTGGATATTTTTAGTTGACGTAAAGATTCTTTTTTATTCTTACTGGCGATATGGCGGAAAAAAACTGGAGAAATTTATTGAATTTCTGGTTTCTAAGAAAAACATTTACATTGGCAAAGCTGGAGATAAGTCCTGACGACACACATCTCGGGCCTCATGAAACCCGACAGTCTTTAGCCCCGAGAATAAGAATAACGTTGCTTCTCATGAATTCTCATTTTTTCTGACAGATTAATTTTTAAAATTAATATAATTTTTGATTTTCTAAAAAAATATTAATATTAATGAAACTTTTGATTTTTTTCTAGAGGTACAAAAAAAATTGAAGAAATTGATTAAATTATCAATTAAAAAAAAAAAAAAAAGTAGTTTCAAGAATCTGAACAAATTAACGCAATTAAAAATTTTTTTTAATTTAAATAAAAATTTTTTTTTAATTTCAAATTTTCCAATTAAAATTTTTCCAGTTTTTTTTTAGTTAGAAAAATAGAACTGAAGAAATTGATTAAATTTTCGATTTTCTAGAATAACATTCCATTCTAAAGTAATTATAAAAAATTTTTAATCCCAGCAAAAATTAAAAAAAAACAATAATTTCATTTTATTTTTAAAAATTCCTTCTAAGTAAAAATAAATCCTCCTACGGAATTAAAAAATTTATGAAGTTATACTGCAGCAATCGTAATAAAATCAATTGAAATAAAATAGTCGCTGTTTCGATTCGTTTATTTAAAAACTAATCGACTTCATTTTACCGGCTATTGCCACAGTTTAAATGACCGATCACTGTGTGTAAAATTGTATTAATAATATTGAACTCTCTTGACGATTTTAAATAACAGTGATAGAAATGTTAAAATGTTAACTGCTACAAAAAAGTAACAAGACCTAAAAATGGTTAATTTAAAACTTCACGTTGTTCCAAATTTGGTACTGCAGAATCCGGCCACTATTAATAATTCCAAACTCTTGTTCAGAGTCATAATTAAAATTTGAAAGGTACTAATTGAATAAAATAAATGACAGTTTCCTTTGACGGAAATATCAGAATTAAATTTCTTTAATCTTGTTTTAAAAAATATGCATGTGCATACGTATGTAGTGATGTAAAAAGATAGATTTATGAAAAACTGCAGACGTCAGTGAATTCATAGTAACGAGATATTTTTTATCCCGTCGTCAACTCGGGACTTCTCTCTCTTTTATGTGACTTTTCATTAGGCTGGTGGATAATTACCACGCTAATGAACATACGAGATCTACAAATAAAATTAAAAAAAAAATAATCCTCTCTTCATTTTGTATTAACATGAAAAATTTTTTATAAATGCAGCCCCGGTTGATTGAATAATAATTAATAGCGTTATTATTCAGTAGAAAGTAATAATGAAAGGATGCTGACATACGCGGAAAAAAATTTGCGGGTATAATGCAGAGTGTATGATTGTTAATTGATATAATCCCTCCGAATTGAAATTTACTCCAAGGATTTTTATTTACAGAATTAATAACAGAAAAATTCTGCCGAATGAATTTGAGATAAATTGTTTTAAGTATTTGTTAATTTAATATATTAATTTTTTAACAGAAGAATATTAAGATCTGTTTCTATTATTAGTAAAACAAACCAATAGCTTCACTTGAGTTAAATAAAAATTATTTTAATCAATTTGACCTATTCTTCAGCCAAAGAAGTATATTGTTAGAAATTTTCAAGAATAATATACGTTCTTGCGTCAAGAACATATATTTATAAAAAGAAAATTTTTTTTCTCAGTTTAACATTTTTTGGATTAAAATACTTACTCCCTCTACTAAAAAAAAAAAAATTTTAGATTTACTCTGTACCCAAAGTGTTTCATTTTTTCTATCCGGTATTTGGAGTAATACACTGAGAAAAAAAAAGCACTACTCTTGAGAAAATTTTCTTGTCACAAGGATATATTCTTGATAATTTTCAAGAATATATTTTCTTGTCTCAAGAATTGATCGAAGTATTTTTTGTTTAATTCAAGTGAACTTATTCGTTTGTTAATGTATCAAAATTAATGCCAACATTTTATTATCATGAAAAAAAAAGTATATGTCGAAATATATTTTAAATATATTAAAAATCTATAAAAAATTTATAAATATATAAAAAATATGTATAGTAAATATATTTTTAATAACTAACTTTTGGCCAATTTTCATTTATATTTTATATATTTTAAATATATTTTAGATAAATTTAAAATATATCTTAAAATAGATAAAAAATACATAGCTAAAAGTATAAAAAAAATATATTTTCAATATATCTAAAATATATTTAAAATATATAATATATACATGAAAATCGGCCAAAAATTAGCTATTAAAATTATATTTACTATACATATTTTTACTATACATATTTTTTTATCGATTTTTTAATACATTTTAAAATATATTTTTTTATATATTTTTAGACATATATTTTTTTTTTTCATGGGGGTATTAAATCTAAATCTAAATAAAATAATCTATTATCATGATATAGATATTGATATTCTTTTGTCAAAAACCCAAAATTCATTTTAAACAATTCTTGAACCAAGAAATATTTTTCTGGACAAAAAAATTATTTTTTCTCAGTGTAGAATTGAAAATTTACTCCGAATTCACGCTCTATATTTTATAGTGTAACATACTGATATTATTTATAAATAAATTTATTATGATCATATAAAATGGACCGGTCAGAATGGTCTGAATTTATTAGTACCTATAATTAAGATAATCTATCAATGAATATAATCGCGGGTATTGGTAAGCGGCTATAAACTGGGATATTGAGTTTTCAGTAACCGTCAAGAGCAAATTGGCGGTTTTGTATTATAGCTGATTTGATGATGATGATGATGATCGCGAATCGTTAGAAATCCTCAAGCAGATGGTTGGTCAAACAGGGGTGTGTGGTTATGATGATGATGATGATGATGCTGGTCAATGACTAGCCGACGGAACGTTCGCGCCCGAGTGCGGTTTAACGAACCGCTTTTGATATATATAATCCATATATCGCGTCTATAATATTATACACACCCGTTACATCCGAGCTCCGACAGGGTCTTATATTAGTCATGCATTCGTTTGTTTGTCCTTTGATCTATATGCCAGTCATACCAGTAGGCACTTTATCGGCTTAACTCATTATATGCTTGACCGAATCATTATTTCATTGTATTTATAAAGTTATTACAGAGAGAGTGGAGGAATACTGCTTTGGGAGAATGGATCCCGCATGGATTATTTATAAAGACCTTTAATGTGGGTCTTTTCTAATATTGATAAAATATTTTCAAGATCATTTTGATTTGAATTATGGAAGAAATTACTATTATAATTGGTTATGATTATTTTTAAAATTGAATTTTAGTCAAGAAAAAAATATTTATGCAAAAGCATTTTTTATGAAAAAAATTTTGAATAATTAGATTATTTTCAGTTAAGCAGAAAAATTTTTGAATTAAATTAAATTTACTTTAATCAAGAAAAATTTCTTAGAAAAATTATTGAACTTACAATTTTGATAAAATTACTTAAATTGAATAAAAAAAGCTCTTAAATTATTTAAAATGATAAAAATATATTTTGTATCAGTTCTATAAATTGTTTAATTTTATTTAATAGTATTCATAGTACTAAATTTAACACACTGATAAATTAACTTGATTCTGAAGTAATTAAATATAAAAATCCGAAACAAAAAAATTGTTTCAGTTTAAAAAAACCTAACTTGATCACTAACGATTGAATCAAAATAGAAAAAATAAAACGACTAAAAATTTGAACTAATTCAACAGGATCACTGATCGGAAAGTCTTACCTTCAATTCGACGGGTCAGTCTTGGTGATGAAGGCGGTGGCGCAGCACGTTCTCTTGACGTTTTGTTCAGAGAATATCGACTTCCAGTTATACTCAGTCCTGATGGGCCGTCAGCACATTTTGGAGAAGAGCAGCATCACAGGCATCCACAACCTGTTGAAAAGACGAACTCTTCACATCTCAAGCATCAGATCAACTTGCGCAAAGGGTCAAGGATCAACCTCCGCAAGCAATGCATACCTAACTCTCTTCACAGCTTTTACTTTATTTATCATCAGCTTTTTTATATCACGCCCCAGCCACTGAATCCGCGGCATAGACGATAAATAATTAGCTGAATTTAATTAAAACTTATACATAAATTCAAGAGTATAAATAAAGTGAACCTAGTTTGTAAGGTAATTATTATTAATAATAATTGTTCTAAATAATGATCGCTGAGTGCCTTTTTGGAAAGGGCTATCAGCGGTCTGGATCTCACCGGTTTGAATCCACCTTAAGATATATTAACTGACACAGCTTTCTGTGGTTTATATATATATATATATATATATATATATATATATATATATAAATTATAAATATGAGATAAAAGATATAAATATGATTTTACGTTATGTTATAAAATATAAATATTGAATTAATTTAAATTAATAATTTAGCTAAATAATATTTGCAATGTGTGCAAATGCTCGATGTTACTATATTATTAACATATATATAATATATATTTATTATAGTATATATATGTACAAATAAGACGATAATAAAAATGACTGAGACGTTTATTAATTATTTTTTATTATATTTCAAAATTTTATTTTATGTTATTGTAAAGATTTTTTATTTTAATTACGAGCTATTTTTATTTAAAGTTTTTTAAATAATAAAAGGTAAGGTACACTGAGAGAATTAAATTTTATAATCTATACGAAATTTTGAGCGTTAATCATCTAAAATACTACACAGAAAAAAAATTTTCCGTTGTTTGAATAATTAGTTTTATAACTAAACAATTTCTAAAATAAAATTTCACGGCTGTTATTAATATAAAGAATTATAAATTAAATGATAGGGTTAGTAGATACTTTAATAAAGATTGCTTTTTTAATAACCCTATTAATTCCTATCGAGTTAAATTTAAAAAATTTACACAATAACTAAATGATTATTTTTAATATGGCCTAGTTTGAAGATATTTGTAATAAAAAAAAAAAAAAAAGGAGTATGAGCATAGGATTTATTATTAAATCGTCTTAATATCAGTTCCATATTATCGTTGAAAATATATAAGACGGAATCTTAGTTTTAGTTATTCAGAGCTCTAGTCTTTTGATGACAAAGGTATTATTTTGTGACCGAAGTATAATACCTAAGCTCCTAAAACAAAGTTGAGTTGCTGGTTGAAGTTTCTTTGAAGGTCAATTTGATCTTTGAACGGTCTTTTATTCAATTTAAGCTACTGAAGGCTTAGCGTAGAAATACTCATTATGTAGTTCATAGATAGTTAAGGAATATTTGTGAAGAAAATGATCGAGAAACTGTAATATTTATCATCTAAGCTAAAAAAAATTTCATACAAAAAATCATTTTCCTCGATAGTAACTATTACTATCTTCAATTTTATTATAGAAACATTTATTGAATAATTATTCATTCTAATCACAATATGAAACAGAAAAAAAAATTTCTTGATTAGAGAACAAAATTCTTGGCTCAAGAAAATTTTCAGATGCCTGAAAGAAGACCGAAGTTGTGTTGGCCAAAGTTAAAATTTTTCTTGAAATTCTATTCGTGGTGGAAGTCATTTTTTCTTAATTCAAATTATCATAAATACTTGATATAATAAATTTTTATATTTGATCAAGATTTTTAGATACTTTAGGGAAGCAGTGCCACCTACTTCTGATGAAAAAAAAATTTTCTCACCTTGAAAAAATTTTTCTCTTGAATATTTGATACCCATTTTATATTATTTTAGCGTGCAATTATACATATTGAAGAAAAAAAATGATGAAATATTATTTGATCTTCCCATTTGACATGTTAATCAATAAAAATATTAATGAAAATTTACTTCTATCTTTATATTTAATTTTTTGAAGCAAGAGAGAAATTTTCTCAAGACAAGAAAATTAACTTCTATCAAGAACTAAATTTTTTGGAGCTTCGAGGCTGAATTTTCTCAAAACAACAAGATTTTCTTGACTTAAATAAATTTTCTTGGATCAAGATACGTATTTCTTAAAGCAAGAGAATTAATTTTGTTGGAATAAGTGAAATTTCTTGTGTCAAAAAAATATTTTTTTTTACTCAAGAAAATAATTAAGGAAGAAAAAATATTTTCTTGGTTCAAATTGAGCCTTTTTTTCTGTGTATCTTAGATGACTAACTCTAAAAATTTCGTATAAATTACATAATTTAATTCTTTTTGAATGATTAAAAAAATTATAAAAAATAAAATTCTGAATTTTATTTAAAGTCTAAATTTGAAACAATTTTAACTAAGTAAAAATTCAAAATTGCTTAATAAATTATCGATCCAATTACCAATAAACCCAATAAACACCAAGCCGAAACTCTCTGGCTAAACATACACAAAGTTATATCCCGAAGTATCGGCTGCGGGATTACTTGAGAAATATATCAGCCTTGAGAGTCTCCGAGCAGATAAACAGGACAGTTAGAAAAGTTCAATAATTAAGGTTAATTGTACGATTAACCCCACCCGCTGGATACATGTTTAATTAATCACCAGCTGAAGTACATCATCATTTGCAGTTAAGTGTTTGTACAACAAAATAAATCCCTCAAGATTAATATTAATTTATATTAAATTAAATAATAAAAAATAAAAATATCGATTTAACGTCAGCTTTTCCGCTATCGAAACTCCTTTAAAATGAAATCACAGAAAGTAGGAACAAGAATGAAATCCTTTATTTTCTTTTCACAGTTTTCTTTTATACTGATAGAAATAGTCGACTACGGATTTGAATCGAATGACCGAAGAAATAGAAAACGGACACAAAGAACTACCACTGTATGAACTGGCTTCTGCTGGCTTTATCTGAACAAGTTGAGTGAATCTTTCACACCCACACTAGACTGTATATACATAGATATAAATGAAAAATCTTTCTACTGTTGTGAGATGAAGTTGAAGAAAATTAAACTGGTAGCTGACTTAATAAAAATGAATCAATTTTGTATCTCTAAGGGCAAAAAAATTTATATTTTCAACATCCGTGAAGATATATGATTAATTTTTTATATGGGTCAAAAAAATCGACGAACTTTTTTTTTCTTTCAAATAATTTTGAAATTTCGTAAGAGAATGACAAAAATAAAGACCCGGGCAAAATCATAGTATTTAATATTGATATTTAAATTTCACGAATCAAAATTTTCCATTTTTCATTTAAATGACAAAAGAAGAAATATTTTTACACGCTTTTTTTCTTTTTTAATTTTTAATTTTTTTTTTTTTAGTTTTGTTTATTTTATTTTTTTTTCATTTTATTTTATTTTTACTAGTTTATTATTAGCTTCACTTGTATGTATATTTGTTTGTAGGTTTATTGTTCAAACTTTGTAGATTTATCGAGGACCGATGACAATACACTAATTTGACAAAATTATTCTATTTTTCAATTTGCAAAATAAAATTTTTTTTAATTTATATAATTTTCATCTATAGTTGATAAGACAGGAATTGATGTTAATTTTAAATTCCAACCATTATCTTTAACCGACTTATCTAATATTAGGAAATTTTCGAATACCAAAGAGAATTTTTAATTTAACAAAACAAAAAATAATTTTAAAAAATTAAAAAAACATCTTTTTATAAATAACCCAAACTGAAAAGTAAAAAATAAATCATAGTTTAGAAAAACTAAAAAATACGCTTTTTATAGAAAACTAAACTAAAAAATAGAAAATAAATCTGATTTAAGAACAGTGTAAAAAATTTTGATAAATATCTTGAACAACATCACGAAAACGTAACGCCGGTTTCTATAAAACTTTATGAAAACATGCACTACAAAAGCCAGCACCTTTTTTATTTTATTGAATACAGCCGACTATCCATAAAAGTAACGAGGAAAAATAAGATAATTCACAGAGAAGTTAAGCTTTTAAGTAATCATCAAAGGGCGTCTTATCTTCAATTATTCAGTCGAGTCAATAATTAAACGCTCTATGTTAAGACGGTTCCTCCTTTCAACGATTGTGTTTTCTTTTTTTGCATTTAATATTTTGCGACCTGAATAAGTAAGTAAAGTTTTCTTTTTTTTTTTTTTGTTTAAAGAAGCAAAAGTAATTGAAGCAACTGTGCGCGGTTCTGACATTTCAACCTTTAGTTTTTTGTAAAAATAATGAGGACGAAGCTAACGTACTATACTAAGAAACTGTAGGTTGTTATGAATCGAAATCTGGTGTGAAATATTTTGAATGACCAAAAAAAATCCTAAGAGTTGACTCCAAGTAAATAATATTAATTTTTTAAAAAGCTAAAATTAATAAGGAAATTGTTTTTATAAAAAAATAGTTCTTTAAAAATTCATGAAACATTTGTTATAATAAAATAAGAATTTTTTGGACAAAAAAAACCTTTTAAAAAAATCTTCAAATGCTAACAACATTTCCCTTTCGTCCCAACGTCAATAATTAAGAAAGTACAGTGTAGTTTAACAAATATCTTGTGAATTATTCACGTTTTTAAAGATATAAGCTCATCCCGATGTTACAATCATCAAGAGCTTTCATTTGAGTACCCACATGCATTTTGATATATTTTTTATATATACATATATATGATATATATAAATATATGAAAAAATGATGTGGGTACTCAAATGAAAGGTCTCGATGAGTGTAATGTCGGGATGAGCTTATATCTATAGAAAGGTCAATAGTTTACGAGATACAAGGTCATTTTTTAATTAGTGATAATTTTAAAGATGTAAGCTCATCTCGATGTAGGCGACTGCTTCGCCGAGCGGTTTAAGTCTTAAACTGCCGCACAGCAGTCGCTCAGGCGTGGGTTCGAGCCCTGGCAATTGCAATTTTTCTTCTGCGATTTCCGGGGCTTGCTCCTCATATATTTTATAAATATCATATATATAAGATATATGAAAAAATTCATGTGGGTACTCAAACGAAAGGTCTCGATGAGAATAAAATCATAATGGACTAATATTTACGAAAATGTTAATAATTAACGAATGATAATGTATTTTGTTAACTAATGATGTTTTTAACGATATAAACTCATTCCGATGTCAACGGAGGGTCCTGTTACAGGACTATATAGGAGGAGTAGCTACAGAAGGAAATAGCTACATGAGTAGCTTGGAGGGGGCCTGGTACTGCGAAGTAATGCTAACGCGGTCCCGCAGTATCAGGTACAAGAGAGGGGAGGGTTTTAGTGAGTAAGAATCTCACACTACCGGCAACCAATATCTCCAACATCTAGCCGGTGTCTTATGAAGATTTCCCTCCTCTCGCCCAAAAAAAAAAAAGCTCATCTCGATGTTACACTCATCAAGAGCTTTTATTTGACTATCCGCATGCATTTTAAATATATTTTTCATATATATATATATAATATATATAAATATACAAAATATACAAAATATATGCTCGATGACCTTTTTTATTAATTATAAAGTGGTTAATATTATTGCAAAAATTTTTTTCGGAACTTCCGTAAGTACTGATGAAATAAGCTTCGAATTACATTTTTAATTTTTTATTTTTACCGCTCCAATAATAATTTAAAATTGATTGCAGTGAAAACTTAAAAAATTTAACATATTAAAAAATCTAATAAAATTTCTGATGCCGAATGGCTTTATTTGTAATTGAATTGTGTAATGGTAAGAAAGTTTGTAAAAGTTTTGCCGCGTATAATTAAGGTCAAAAGATAGCTGCTTCCTGTTGCTGTATAAACTGATTGAATTACCGAAATAGGAGAATAGACAGCAATTACCTCATTCAATTTAATTCCCGTCTCTCGAATAAGTACTGTATACTTTGGTGGGCGTACATTTCTCGTTTGAAGTAACAAGTCACTGTACATATTATAATATCATATGGAACATTCAAACTTAAAGGGAATAATGTATTCATCCTTCCCGCAAATAGTGGATTGCTGCTTGAAGTAGATGACATTTCAATATGTATACAAGGGTGAAGTGCTGAGAAGAGTGAGTAGGTGGGAGAAAGGTGAAAGGTTTGAATTATTTAGCGGCCGCGAACTATGCCGAAAGTCCGAGGATGATAATTAAGCGCCGGCAAGTTTTGCTGGTGAAATTTCCGAAGTAATTCGACGAAGATGTCAAGCAAAATCCAAACTTTACCGAGTAGTTCCCATAGAAATTATTGTACTGTGGTGATACAATTGAATTTTTAGAATGACTAATGTAAAATATGTTTATTATGATATCTCACTTTCAAAGCTTACATAAATAAAATCTATGATTTCAGGTTGGATTTTTAGAGAATGAATTCTTTTTTATTTTTAATAAAAATTATTCGAATAAAAAAAATTTTGTTTGTATTAATAATAAAAAAAATTCTACAGAGAAAATTATCCATTTTTTTAATGAATAAAAATAAAAAAAATGGTTGTTATTTCCTTAAAAAATTATAAAATGCGTGTGTAGAAATTTTAAAAGTCAATTTAATACAACAAATAAATTTTAATATTTAAAAAAATATTTTTTTTTTAATTCCTACTAAAAGCATTTTTTTTTATATTCTCTCTAGAATAATTTATATTGTAAATCTCAAATAATAAAATAAACTAAAAATTAGTAAAAGTATTTTTCTACTTTTTAAAAATTCACTCTGCGATAAATTGATCAAAGGTAAAATGCCCGTAAGCTTTTTATGCGAACTTTTAATGATAAAAATGACTTTAAAAAAAATTTCTCAAGTAAAAGCTGATAATCTAATAAAAATAATAATTTTTATTCTTAAAAATGCAAAAAATTGTTATTTTAAATCCCGGGCCTTAAATGTACTTTCGGGCGCATTGTCACTCTTCTAAACAATTAATTTTAGAGTTTATCCCATTTCGGAAGCGTGACGTCGAAAAGTTTTGTACATTTGCAAATTTTTTTTCAACTAAAAGGTCTATCCGCTGTTGACTAGAGGTTCAAAGGGATTTGTGGGAGGCTTAACTTTAAAGCCGATTTCACTATTTACTGTAAATAGAGATATAATATAAAGTAAGTGCTCTACAATTCGTATTGTAGAAGTATAGAAAAAAAATTTTTTATTCGGGAGGTGAAAAATGGAGACAATTGTTTTTAAAAAAAAAATGAGTGCCAATAATTTAAAAAAAATTAGAAAATACTCTGTAAGAAATGACTTATTTTTTTCTTTTAAAAATCAACTAAACAATTTATTTTTTTTTTTAATTAATGAGCGTTATGAGGCGTACACTTTAAAATTTTTTATATTTTTACTTTCTGAAATCCAAACGTTTAAACAAAATTATTTCGGTGCAATATTAACTGGTAAAAAATTTAATTAAACACTCTAGCGCACCTGATGCTGACAATCTTTGCGGTCGTAACGATATTATACATAGCCGAAAGAAATTAATCATGTCTTCTACGTAATTAACAGATCGTTAATCTTATCCGAGAAGCTTTAAATTTAATGAAAAATACTAAACAGCTAACTGCAATTAAAATACTCCAAACAAAATATATTTTTATTTTTTATTCACTATTCGATAAATAACGATTATATGTGCATATCATCCCCGTTATGCACACCCGGGTAGTATCGCGGTGTGAAGCGATGTTCAATCATGTGGAATTGATTTGTCGGAGGTTCGAGCTATGAACAATTTAATTACGCAGTGATCAGGAAGGCTTTAGCATCCGAGTTTTCCGGAAAAATTTTATTTTATATTTTTATTCAAGCACGACACTCTGACAAATGTTTTATTATTTTTTTTTAAACTTCCCCAGCTATTATAAATTCGTGCATTTTTTTGAAGCAGAGAAAAATTTTGTAAAAAAATATTTTTCTATTACCTAATTAGTTATTTTTCAGCAGAGTGTTTTTTTTTTTTGGAAATTTTGAATTTTTTTTTAGAAAAATTCAAGAATTTGTTATAGCTTTGCTGCAAGGAGAATAAAAGATATGAATTATGCTTAAATTGTACCTAGTGTGAACTTTTTAAGTGACCCTATCATTGGCCTTTTAGCTGTTGGGTTTTTTCTCAGGAAACAAATAATTAAATGAGTTAACAAGTGAATTTAACATAATTATAAAGGTTCCGACTGTTTATCTTCAACTTAATTAATAATTTATTTCATTTGAATTTAATTTATAAGTAAAACGTCCAATTTTGGTAAATAACGCTTTTTCATACTTTTATATTATATTAATGGTAAAATTTAATTGTAATTTATGTGATTATATTGGCCTATATATTAGATTTTATATTTGTAATAATTTACACTAAAAAAAAAGTAACTTGATTCAAGACGAAATTTCTTTCTTAGCTTAAGAATTTTTTTCGTCAAATCAAGAAGATAAAGTTCTTTAAATTTTTTAACTTGATTCAAGTAAATTTTTTTTCTATATAACTTATATGTAAGTACATTATTTTTTTTTTTGGAGTCTTCAAGTCAGCCTTCTGGCCTAGACACGTGGGATTTTTTACGTCCCTTCCTACTATTTATTGTGCTTGATGTGCCTAAATACACATCTTAAATAATTAAAGATTATTTTTAATATTTTATTTTTTTCTAAAGACTAGTTTTAATACTTTTATAGATATTTTGTGACGTAAGTCATTAAATTTCCATTTTATTGGCTATCCAGTCTAATACAACAATTTTTTGGCGCGTGACCAAAAGATCCAGGTTCGAGTCTTGGTCTGGTCCGTCCGAATTATTTTTTCATTCAAATTTATCTTTATAATTGAGGATAAATTGTTTATGCCTGGAAGGAAATACAGGCTAAAAATATTACGAAAAATTAGAGAAAAAAAAATTGTTGTATTAGACTGGATAGCCAATAAAATGAAAATTTAATGACTTACGTCAGAAAATATCTATAAAATTATTTTTAATGTTATTATTTACTATGTTAAACAAAATAATTGTTATTGAAATATACTTTATGTGCCTGACATATTTTTTGACTTGATATAGGTGCACATATTATCCTGTAAGTGTGATACAAGTATAAAAACAAATCAATTTCAGTTTCGAGAAAACTCCTTTTTTTGACATGTTGAGTGTAGAGCACTTTACTTATGAGGCGTGCAAAAGTTTAACAACTGTCCATCTTTCCCATAAAATTATGTATATATTAGCGAATGTTGTAACTCACTCATGCTAGTATAAATTGTCTGTAGAGAGTTGTAGAGCAGAAATAAAGGAATTAAGGGATGAGTATAAGTACGAGAGTATCTAGATCTAGCTGTTCTCAAACACGTGTCATTGAGAGTAGAACAATATCCGGAAAACTGAATAATCGAGTGGGCGGTCCCAGGACTTTGTAAATTGTTCGAGGACAAGTACGTGCTGTGAGACGGCGAACTAGCAAAATGGATGATGGTGCTGATGCTGATGGGTTGATATATATGTATAAGACGGGAATCTAAATCCAACGAGACCAATCCACACGTTGTATTAAAGTATTGCAGTTTTTTTTTATAACACTTACGAATTTAAATTTGTAAAATTTAGTTTAGGAACTAAATAAGCTATAAAAAGTTTAGTTTCAAAAATTTAAGTTTTAGTTTCAGAAATTTAACAATTCTATAATAAAATTTTATACTTTATTGAAAATAAATATTAAATATTTTTTTTCTAGTTTAATTCTTATTTTACCAAAGAGTTGCTAAAGTAAATTTTGAGAATTTGAACAAATATATAAATTTTAATATCGAACTCAAATTTATGACCTTTGACGATAGAAAATTAATCGACGAATCAATATTGACACGTTAAATATTAAAGCAAAGGACTCAAAGTAAATAAAAAACAGCGAAAGGCAGCTGAGTAAATTCAACAATCCTCAGAGTAGAAATGCATTTATTTCATCCCCGACAGAGCTATTATCCCAGTTGTTTTCTCTCAGGATTGTTTGTATACTCAAGACTGGAATACGATGACCGACTAAAAAAATTACCCGGCAGCTAAATAGTTATGAACGACCAATTTGCTGTTTGACGGACTTTTTTCACCAGTGTTTATCATCTCTTTAATACTTAGTCGAGAATTGAAATAATAAAATTTTTCCTCCTGCATATATCAGAAATATAAAGCAATTTTGTTTTTTGTTTCAAAAAAAATTTTTACTGAGCCGCCAATTTATAAAAAAAAAAAAATGTTTCTGTAATTTCAAAAATTCAAATAAATAATTGTTAAAACTTGAAAATGATTATTTTATCATCTACAAGAAGAACATTTATGTCAAGTGGCTCATTTTGAGCCGTCACCCTTTAGTAATTAATAGTAATTATTAATATGATTTAATATCCTTGACGAATTCAAGCATCTTATTAAATTTAGAACATAAGAACCTGTAACTAGTAAAATAAGGAATTACAGGCCAATTAGTACGATGACTCATTTAGCAACAAACAGTTAAGTCGCTATGGAGTTGACTATTGTTATCCGCACAATCCAGTTTCATTATTCTATTTTGTTGAACATACACAAGCCCGAGTCTAGTCATGTAATATAAGATCAGAGAGATCACCAACTTGGCGAAGCCATTTGGAATAAAACTTGGTAGCATGTATCTAGTTTAATCTGACGGCATGACTTGTATCAAGCTTCCAGGTATATACATATTTATAAGTACATAGTCTGGAATCTCTACAATGTTACAAGTTCCGTGTTTCACATTATACGCGATACATATAGATATAGATATATGGATCCATAGGTACAGATATAGACTAACATGGATTCAATAATTTGTGCTAAGAGAAGAGCAGAGACTGGAAATAATCCACATTATACACAACTGGAGTAACACGCGTACCAAGTATTATATACAGCTGTAATTGTTTGTTTCTATTTTTAAATAAACGTGGATTTTATTGTATTATATTATATGATAGTATGAACATTTTTATAAATGCCTGTCTAAACCAGCGGAAGGATTTAAAACCGCTAAATACTTGTGGTGTTATAAAACTTTAAACAGTTAAATTTTCAATAAAGAATTTGATAATTTATAATAATAATAATAATAATAATAATCTATATTATTAAGAGAATAAGCAAAATTTTGTGGCAAGTGTATTTATGTGATAAAATGGCTTTTTATGGTTAAATTTGGTATCATTAGAAAGGTCTTAATGTGGAGTTGTGCCTTTTCATAGTTTCATATCATTCTTACTAATAGTCAATTTATAATGATAAGTATTTTGGCTGCATTCGAAAATGCTCTATCTCTAGCTACAAAATTAAGAAATGACCTTGTATCTTGAGAACTATTGACATTTTTAAAGATATAAGCTCACCCCGATGTTACACTCATCGAGACCTTTCATTTGAGTACCCACATCAATTTTTCATATATTTTATATATTATATATATGTATATATGAAAAATATATCAAAATGCATGTGGGTACTCAAATGGAAGCTCTTGATGAGTGTAACATCGAGATGAGTTTATATCTTTAAAAACGTCAGTATTTAAGAAAGTACAGTGCAATTTAACAAATATCTTGTGAACTATTGACATTTTTAAAGATATAAGCTCATTCCGATGTTACACTCATCGAGACCTTTATTAAATATATGAAAAATTCATGTGGCTACTCAAATGAAAGCTCTTGATGAGTGTAACATCGGGATGAGCTTACTTCTTTAAAAACGTCAATAGTTATAAAAATACAGTGCAATTTAACAAAAGTCATTATTTAATAAAGCAAAATTTTATTTATTTATACTTCACAAGTCACGGCAGTCACATAGTGACTGCAAGGTTGCTAGTAATAATAATAATGGGTTTATGATAGACGTTTCATGACTATTATTTAAGCTTACGGTGTCAAATATTACATTACGTTATAATCGATGTTGGAATTTAAAGTGTCGTAATAAAAAGTAATTATTGGGCTATTGGATTATTGGATATTATTGAAGAGATAGGACTAGATCAATTTATGACGGAATCATGTGACAGGTTTAGTGACATGTAGATGGAAGTATTATATACCAAAATTTCGTTCAATTTTAATAAAATAAATTCATATAAATGGAATTTCATTTCACGCAGAATTTTTATATAAAGAAAATTTCATAGCTATTTTTTAAATACTATTTTTCAATAAAAAAAATTTATTTTCAATTCTTACTGAAATGAAATTCCAATTAAATTTTCTTCCTAACAAAATTTCGAAAAAATGTTAGGTAATCTCCTACCAAAAAAAAAAAATTCAACCATGCTTTTTGATTAAAAATAATTTATTTATTACAATTTCAGTCAACATGCTCTTAACTAATATCTCAGTAAACAGCTAAATAATTTTAACTTTAATAATCAGGTCTCAGTTTAAAAGTAAATTGTAAACTTTTAACACTTTGAATAAATAACTCAATAAATAAACTTACGCAAAAATTCACGAATAAAATTAAAGGCACGTTGTGTCGTTAATTATTTCAGCCATCATTTTTTTGTCCTGCAATGCGACTTCCAGCTCATTTTGGTCCCACTGGAGGCTTACTTTTGATAGTCGAGGCTCTTTTTTACCCACCAAACGCAGAATTCCTCGAGTTTCTATCAATGAACATACTCCTACGAATTCGGATATGTCTACTGTGTGGATGTTACGTTTTTTGCATACTTTTTTGTATACTTCATGCAACTGTAAAAAATTTAAATAATTATTAATTTTATTTTATTACACTAAAAAATAAAATATATCGATAAAAGTAATTTATTTTAAATTTACCTTACTAATAGTAACATCTTTATTACGTCCTTTGTTAAGTATAAGCATCAACGAGCACAATAATAATTTTTGTTGCAAAGGAAACGTATCTTCTTCATCTTCTTGTTGGATATTTTGTGAACCACCATACACGCCATTCAAAACAGCAATTACATCTTTTAAATCAACTGGTTTTTCTTCAACATTCTGCTTCTTTGGACTCCCACCATTATTGCCTATTATTTACAAAAAAATAATTAATTACTATAAAATATAAACTAATATGAAGTCTTATAAATAATTTTTCCTAAATGATGAATAATTAAATTTTTATGGCTTCTAAAAAGTCTAAAATAATCTATACTATTAAGAGAATAAGCAAAATTTTGTGGCTAGTGTATTTATATGATAAAATGGGTTTTTATGGTTAAATTTGGTATTATTAGAAAGGTCTTGATTTGAAGTTGTGCCTTTTCATGGTTTCATATCATTCTCACTAATAGTCAATTTATGATGATAAGTATTTTGGCTGTATTCGAAAATGCTCTACCTCTAGATACAAAATTAAGAAATGACCTTGTATCTTGAGAACTATTAACATTTTTGAAGATATAAGCTCATCCCGATGTTACACTCATCAAGACCTTTCATTTAAGTACCCACATCAATTTTTCATATATTTATATATATTACATATACGTATATATGAAAAATATATCAAAAATACATGTGGGTACTCAAATGAATGCTCTTGATAAGTGTAACATCGGGATGAGCTTATATCTTTGAAATATATATTACATAATTAAGAAATAACCTTGTATCTTGTGAACTATTGACATTTTTAAAGATATAAGCTCATCCTGATATTACACTCATCGAGACCTTTCATTTGAGTACCCACATTAATTTTTCATATATTTTGTATATTTATATATATTATATACATGTATATATGAAAAATATATCAAAAATGCATGTGGGTACTCAAATAAAAGCTCTTGATGAGTGTAACATCGAGATGAGCTTACATCTTTAAAATTATCAATAATTAAGAAACGACCTTGTATCTCGTGAACTATTGACCTTTCTATAGATATAAGCTCATCCCGATGTTACACTCATTAAGACCTTTCATTTAAGTACCCACATCAATTTTTCTTATATTTATATATATATTACATTCTAGGTTGGCAATGGCCTGGTCGGCTCGGTGCTCACTTTTCGAAAGAGTGGGACCCGGGTTCGATCCCAGCACGCACCAATATTTTTCAGAATAAAATATGTGCGTAACGCTACATTGCCAACCTCTGGAAGTGGCAGAGATAGCCGGGCGGCACACGTCTGACTTGGGCGATCACCCATTTAAGCAACAACTTAAATGAGTGACCACTCTACCCTGATAGCTACAGTTTCAGACCAACCAAGTTGGTGTCAGATAGTTGCCACCAACTTACCGACAACTTGCGGTCAACTTCCGAATTTGAAACTGTTGGCGTCAAGTTGGCTACAAGTTTCTGAAAAAAACAATCTACTGGCGCAATATGTCGCCAAATTTCTCGAGACACTTGTCGTCAACTTGGTGCGAAAGAGTTTCGAAAGCAATTTCTGCCGACAACTTGGTGAACAACCGAGTTCATTTCCAAGACTTGCCGCCAACTTGGTGACAAGTTGCTGCAGCAAATCAACGGAAAGTTGCGACTTGGTTTGGCTATCAGGGTAGTCAGCGTTGGCTAGCGCGAGGGATCTCTGCACACTAGGAGAGAGGCCTAATGCTCCAGTGGTCGATAAAGAAGAATTTCTTATCTATCACTGTAGACTTAACCCAGCTCCGACTGTACTAACATGGGTTTTCTCTGTGGTTTCCCCATGTTTCTGTTTCAATACCCGAGTGGTGAGGATCAGGGTGAATACGGTACAGAAGGCACAAGTCGGTCCACAGCCGCAATGATAAGGCAGGTTAACTAAGCAGAAATGTGAAGGCTTAGGGTGTAAAAGGGCGTTATTACGCCTGTACACTAGAAACTATATATCTATCTATATATATTACATATATGTATATATGAAAAATATATCAAACATGCATGTGGGTACTCAAATGAAAGCTCTTGATGAGTGTAACATCAAGATGAGCTTATATCTTTAAAAAAGTCAATAGTTGAAAAGTACAGTGCAATTTATCAAAAGTCATTATTTAATAGAGCAAAATTTTATTTATTTATAGTTCACCAGTCACGGCAGTCACATAGTGACTGCAAAGTTGCTAGTTTATTATTATTTCAACAACAACAACAACAACAACAATAATAATAATAATAATAATAAAATACTTAAACTCACAATTATCAACAGAAGGCTTCAAAACAGAGTTCCTCTGACTTTCAGCAAGTTCAACAACGCGCCTGCTGATGTCCAAAGCCCTCCTAACGTCCCCAGAGATAGCAGCAACTTTAGCAGCAAGCATTTGCATTGCGACCCCCGTAAAAACATCCGCTACATTGGCTTCCCTCAACCTCTCGGCAATTATGTTGACGATTTGTTCCTTGGTGTAAGGAGCGAAATGCATCAATTTGGGCTTCAATTCGCAGCGAGCGTTAAGCCGGGGTAAAATCCGATCAGTGAGATCCAGAGCATTTGCAATGCCGACGAGCAGCAAATTTGAGTTTGCGATAGACGGCCACTCGAACACTGAATACAAAACAGACTGACGTTTGCTCTCCAGCTGATCGATTTCATCAAGAACTAAAAGGACCGTTTTGTGAGACGACCTTAAGTACTTTTCTATGGCTGCTTTTCCAGCTTTCTCAGATTTCGGTGCTGGTACTTTAAGCTCCTGGAGGATTTTCGTGTAGATTGTGCCTGCTGACTTCATAGTCGTGCAATTTACGTAGATAATTTTGAAGGCCGATTTGAATTCTGGCTCCAGCATTATTTTTGACAGACTGGCTGTCTTGCCAGTTCCTGGAGGGCCTGATATATACAAAGAGCCAGAGGTCTCATTTTCTAGATGATGTTTGATGAAATTTCTCAACTCCAAAAGCTGAGATTCACGACCCGGAAGATTCTCGGGCACTGAACTGTGTAACGCTTTTCTAGCGCTTTGATATTTTTCCGCGAACAGCTTCTTTGGTGTCAGATGATCTCTCTTGCTTGTTGGCGATGTTAGAATTAATTTATTCAGTAAAGTTGAAGGTGTCTTTGGTGATTCTGGTTTTCTTTGCTTAGGTGGCGAGATCACATCCTCTGGAAATAATATAAAGTGTTAATTTTTTTTCTACTTGTACAATTTTATGTTTTATAATAATAATAATAAAATATTAAAAAAAAAAAAAAAACCAATTGTTAAAAATTTAGCGAACTTTTGTAACCAACATTTGTTAATTACTCCGTAATTATTCCAATGTTTTATGCAGTGATATAAATATTTTATTTTTTGTGATAGAAATTAACTCAGTAAGTATTCAATGAATAAATTATTGTCATAACCCATTTACAAAATTACAGCGACGAGCAAAATAAATGATTAATGATACGCAATATTAAAATTTAAAATATAATACTATTTAAAATTGTCCCGATTTTGTACCGGTTGATAAAATATTTGTAGAAAATTTAAACAAACTAAAAAATACATTATATTAAATATTATATATATCACAGATTTATTCATTTTGTTCTCCAATTATCCTCTTTAAATTTACTAGTATTATTCATGAAAATTAAGTTAGCTTTTAAAAATTTTTAGAATTTTTTTTTATCGATAAAATTATTACAAAAAAATTAAAAAAAAAATTTGAAAAACTGTAAGTACAATTTTGAAAAAATATTTTTTTGTTTTAATTTAATTATTAAAAAATTAAAAACGTCGGCTAACTTTAGTAACATGTATTATTCATTATTGTAATTTAATAATTTTGAAAAAATAAATAGTGGAATATTTCCAAATGGTACATACATTTTTAATTGATTTACTCGGCAAATATTAATGGAATAAATAGTGGTTTTATTATATTTCATAAAAAAAGATAAAACTTCTGCTTTTAATTAATTACATGTTCAAATATTAAGTAGTTTTAATTGTTCAAGGCTCGTATCAATATGACTGGTTATAAATCCCGTTTTAAAAACTTATTAAATATTTAACTTGTCGTTAATTGAAGTGCAAAATATGAGCAAGATAAGTAATTAGTAGATATTGATTATTTAAGAATTGGAATATATCTAAAATAAAATTTAATATTTCTTAAATAAAATTTAAATATTAAAAAATTAATTACTTTGATAAGTTATTTTTAAAAATACCTTCAAGAATAATTAGCAAAAATTTAATGATTCGATATTCGAAGCTTTAAAATTTATATTCTCAATATTCGGAGGGCAGTATAAAATATGTTATATATTTTACGAATACTAACTTATAATAATAAAGTTAGACGATATTTTTAATTTTTTTTATTTTGCTTAGTTTATTAAATTATAACTAAAAAATATTTTTAAAAAATTGCACTCATAGTTTTTGAAGTTTTTAACAAATGAAAAAATTTTTTTTTATTTTTTTGTAATAATTCTTTAATAAAAAAAATTATAAAAATTTTTAGATGTCGGCTAACTTTATTTTCATTAATTTTTTCAATGAAAAAAAATTTTTATAAATTATTTTATTTAAAAATAATTTGTAAAAAATTAGAACAAAAATTTTTTAAAAATAGTTTTTTAGTTCTAATTTTGAATTGAAAAAAAGAATTAAAAATTTTTGTGTCGGCTAACTTAATTTTCATAAAAAGTAAATAAATAAACTAAAAAATTACCTCCGTCATTAGAAATAGATACTTGGCGTCTTCTTCTAGAAGTCCTAGTAATCGTCTTAGCAGCAACAACTTTACTTCCCCGAGTGCGTTTCTTAGAATTCTCCGAGTCAGAACAATCCGAGTCTCCATCAGACTCACTGCTGCTGATGGTCATTATTTTTTTGACTTTCGAGACGTATCTCACACTCGACGGCGTGTTCCTCACAGTCGCATTGGTGAAGTCTTGTTTCTCCTCGTTTTTTCCACCGTAGAACGTCAATTTTTTAACACTCGGGAAATTTATCGTCGCTTGAATACTCATTTTTTTTTTTTAATTGTCAAATTACCCGGGTACTTTCTATCACAACGATAAAAAAAATGTCCAAGCTCAGCTCAGATAAGATAATAATTCTAACCTTCCAACGCGTAAAATATGAATTGAATTAATCAGTTGCCGTCAAAATAATAAATTAAAAAATTTTTCAATTTATTTTAGTCTAAAAAATTGTTATTAAAAAAAATTATTTCAACACCGTGTCAAAATGTCCGACCCGCTGTAAACAATACTACGACGAAATTTCGGCGAATGAAAAAATTAATTAAACCGCAATGAATTTATATATTACCGCAACTTTATTTTATCAGCTGTCAAACAAATTCGCTTATGTGAGTACATTTGGAATTAATTATTAATTAATAAATTAAAAATTAATCAAATACGCGCTAACGTGTCACTCGCTAACGAACTGCAACAGGTGACGACCGACTGGCGAATGACGACTGCAATGTGCAATGGCGTCACCAATTACGCGGGAAAAAACTAAAACGCGCGCGGGAAAATCAATCTACAAGTGTTTTAAAATTATCTCGCTAGATGGCAGCACATGGCGATACTTATCGCCATCAAGCGGCGGGAAATAGAAACAGTAAAACTCTAAAACACTGCAAGACAACAAGAGTCTGCCATTTCTGTCTTTTCATATTGGTTTGTTGAACTATCTACGTGCGGATAAATTTAATCCGTAGTAATCGAGGAATAACTAGAGTTTTCTAGCTTCCTCATTCAACAAATATGAGAGCTAAGGTAATTATTTGCGATTATTTATAATTATTTATAAAAAATATTGTTTTTTGTCAATTTTTATAATAATTCCTTTTTTTTTGCCATGCTTAGCTTTGATTTTTTGTTTTAAATTCTCTGTCTGATCTTTGTTGGCTAGCAATGACTTTAATAATTTATTCAAGATAATTATAATAATAATAATTATCAATTATTAATGAAAATAAAAAAACATTTTTCTGATTAATTAATTAATGTAACATTTATTTTTTCAGTGGCGTAAGAAGCGTATGCGAAGGCTAAAGCGTAAGAGGAGGAAGATGCGTGCGAGGTCTAAGTAAACTGGATCTCAATGTTCTGTAAGTATAAGTCATGAAATTTAAATAAAACTTCATACAATAATTGATTTAACTTTTTTTTCTAAAAGTCTCATGAAAAAACTAGTTTTTTTGTTCTAAAATTGCTTATAAAATGTACTGATATTGTAATTGTTCGTAATTAGAGTTTAAAGTATTGATATAAGCATGAAAATTAAGTTAGCCGACATTTAAAAATTTTTAGAATTTTTTTTTTATTGAGGAATTATGACAAAAAAAAAAAATTCACTTGTAAAAAACTTTGAAAACTGTAAGTGCAATTTTTAAAAAATATTTTTTTATTCTAATTTAATTATTAAAAAAAAAATTAAAGTCGTCGGCTAACTTTAGTAATTAATTTTTGATTTTACAAAAAAACTGGAGTTGATTTTTTAAAAAATTCACATTAAATAATCAATGTAATAATTGAACTTTGTTTTTCTTATTTTCAGCTGCTTGATCAATCATCATCCACCAGATGACCCTGCACATGAAATTTTATAAATTGTTATAAAAATTTAGTAACATTTTTTTGTATTTAAAACTAATTCATGCAGAGATTCATAAAATTCCATATTTTTATCTTGTCCAATAAATCAAACTATTCAAGATAAATTTTTTGTGTTTATTATTTTTAGACTAAGCTTTACATCTAATTGAAAAAAAAAAATAAAATATAAGTTTAGTAATTAATTAACAATAAAGTAAGTGTTGTTGGGGTAAGGATAATTTTTTTATCTAAAAATATGAGACCCACGTGTTGGTAGAACGTAACCTAGAAAAAGTACAAAGCTGATGCTCCAGTGTGAGAAAGTTTATTTAAATTATATAGTGTTTGTAAATTTTTTAATTCACGCTAAAACATTTTTGACTATTAACCATTGAATTAATAATAATTAAATGTGTTAAGTAGTGAATAATTATTTAATTTATTAAATAATAGAGTAAAAATGTGTAGTTTAATAACTCGGAAACTTTTTACCACAACTAATTTTTATAAATCAATAGTTGCAATAAATAAAAATGTTAAATTAGCACAAATTGGAGCAACAAGGTATTTCGCGGATACTAAAGAGCCTAAATTAGCAGAAAGTGAATTAAAAACTGATGAAGCAACCAAGCTATCTCCGTCCCCGGGACTCCAGACCGGTCACCAGGTGTTTCGTGATGAAGATTCAGAAGTTATTTTTGACGTCGAGGAAGAAATGAAGAAAATAGATTTTCAAAAAATTACTGAGCTGGAACAGGAAATTGATCCTTTTGCAGGAATTAATTTAAAACGTTAGTTTTTTTTTATAACCTCAAAATTTTTATACTGAAATTATTCAACTTTACTATTTATTTATTTATATGTTGAAGCTGATTAAGATTATGAAAAATAATTTTATGATTCTGAAATTGAGAGACATTTAATTATTTAAAAAAAATTTTATAATAATTAAATTGGAGAAAAAAATTCCACAAGTAGAAATTGTAACAAGTGATAAGTTAAATTTGTCAACATTAATTTATTTAATGAAAATTAATTTAATAGTTTTAAAACTTTTTTTACCAAATTAATTATAGGAAAAAAAAAATTACATTTGTAAAAAACTTGAAAAACTATAAGTGCAATTTAAGAAAAAAATTTTTTAGTTATAATTTTATAAATGAAAAATAATCAAAAAATTAAAAACGTCGGCTAACTTTAGTATTATTTCATAGAAATATTAATATTTATCGAATTTTTGACAGATGGTGTAACTGGAGTCTATGACATAGAAGACCTGGTCGACTTGCTGAAAAAAGAAAAAGCTAAGGATGTATTTGTAGTATCAGTATCTAAAGAATTAGGATATGGTGATTACATCGTAGTAACTACTGGTAAATCATTAAAACACATGAGCGCTTTGGCAACCGTTGTTAGAAAAGTTTATAAATTGAAAAGATATTCGACGGATATTATTCCCAAGATTGAAGGTGAAAAATGTAAAGATTGGATGGCTATTGACTTGGGTAATTATTAACTAGCTATTTATTAATTAAATCTTCTGTTCTTTCTAATTTCTAATCAAGGTGATGAAATGAGCAGACATATGTCAGCTATCAAAAGATTTTGATCAAAATATTACAATTGCAAACTTGAAATATTTCAGGTAATATTGTGCTGCACATATTTTCCAAAACAGCTCGAGAGGATTATGACCTAGAGACTCTGTGGGCACTCGGTTCCAAGTATGACAAAAGAACAAATGATCAAAAGGAAATGAGTCTTGAATTTGAAGAAAAGTACAAGCAGTTCCTTGATAGTCTACAACCTGATGATCAGCCTAGTACTAGTGTCAATTCTAAATCTATTTAAATTAATAATTTTCTTACAACTCAATAATTTTTTTTTTAAGTTTAATATGATTTATTTAAAAATTTGTATAATAAATAACACACGCTCAGCTTGAAATTATTCATTTTTGGTATGTCTGTAAATATTTCAATTAACAAAGTACGAAGGAAAAATTTTTAAAATAAAACTTACATCTATTAAAATTAAATAAACATTTTTTTAAATATAATATTTATTTTATTGTCTTTTTAATCAATTAAATTATGTGCTTGCTGATAATTTATAGATTTACAACAAAGAAATTTGGTTAAAGTACAATGAGAAAAAAAAAATTATTGTCCAGAAAAAAATTTCTTGGCTCAAGAATTGTTTAAAATAAATTTTGGTTTTTTTGACAAAAGAATATCAATATCTATCATGATAATAAAATATTGGGATTAATTTTGATAGATTAACAAACAAATAGGTTCACTTGAATTAAACAAAAAATAATTCGATCAATTTTTGAGACAAGAAAATATATTCTTGAAAATTATCAAGAATATATATTCATGTGACAAGAAAATTTTCTCAAGAGTAGTACTTTTTTTTCTCAGTGTAAGAAATGAAAAATTTTAAATTTCATGATCTTACTAAACAAAAAAGTAGCAGACTTATCATTTCACAGATAAATTACATTTTTAAAAAAATTCTATAAATTTTTAAGACATCTGCTAATTTACGTATACAAACTTTCTAAATAAAATCAAAAAACAAATTCCTACTAAAATTATTAATTTTGACCAAGTTCTTTAAATAAGATAAAATAAAATAAAACATTTACACTTTATTCGATAATTCAGAGTAACATTTAAGTCTTTGCAACTCATCACAGTTCCGCTGGTAATAAAAAATAGCTTTTAAAAAATCCCAGACACTAAACTCCGGCCAAAAGGCTTTAGAAAAATAAATATACGAGTAGCTGAACTGCCACAGAAGAAAATCGGAGAACCTGACCTCCCCAGAGGTGCGGATAATCAAATCAGGATCCGCGGACTCGCAGGTGTACATATTCTGAGCGAACAATTTCTCATCAATCTCCTCAGGAAGCAGCTGGCTGGTATCAACCTTCTGAGCTAAGCTTTTAATCGTCTCGACAATTTCGTCTCTGGACGTGTAAGCAAACGCGACATTCAGCAGAGCCTTGGAGTTGTCTTTGGTGATCAGCATCGCCTCATCCATAAGTTTTCTCAAATTCTCCGGGATCAGAGACATGTTACCTACGACACAGATCCTGACTCCGTGCTTCATTAATTTTTCCCGTTCGTCCAATAATTTTTTGAATTTATTTTCTGCCAACGTCATCAACTCCTGGACCTCCTCTTTGCTGCGCTTAAAGTTCTCGATGCTGAACGCGTAGACTGTGACTTCCCTGACCCCGAGATCCAAGCACCACTGCAGGGTTTCCGCCAGCTTATTGAAACCCTCAGTGTGACCCTGGATGAAGCTGTTGTACTGTTTTTTATTTGCATACCGCCTGTTACCGTCCATTATAAAAGCGACATGTCGAGGTATTTGTCCGCTTTTTATCACTTTTATAGCACACGTTTGCAGACAACTCAGAGTGCTTTCTCGGATCCATGACATTTCGATTAATTTTCACTACAACAAATATTATGACACTAAAGGTGACAGATATTAAAAATTTTTTTAGAATTTTATAGCAATTAAATTATTGTTAAAAAAAATTTAATTTAAAAATTCTACATGTGAAAATTAATAAAAATTACAAGTGAAAATTTTTAGAAGTATTTTTTTATTGTAATTTATTTTTTAAAAAAATTTTTAAAATTGACAGCTGACGGCTAACTTCAGTACTATCAAATATTTATTTTATTTTTAATAAATATTATTTATAAATTAATACTGTTTATTTACTTTGTCTATATAGTTGACGTATTTATATATATAAATTAGAGGTTATATTTACATTTGTGAAAAATTTTATCCTTGACGATTCTAACCTGTTTTGTGTGTATAAATAAATCCTTCATTCCTTCATCCACCAACCACCTGCTTACAAGTAATGACACGTTGAGATGCTTTTTAATATCAATTATCTATAACAAGAGTGATGCGTTAATCATTGTAGGTTATCGTTTATTGTTATGAAAGAAATGGAAAATTGAAAAAAAATTGTTTTTAAGAATTAAGGTTAATTTTTTTAGATGAAAATTAATTATGATCCTAAAGTTGTTTTATAGTTGTTTTAGTTATTAAACTAGAATCAAAAAATATTTTTAAAAAATTGAACTTATAGTTTTTCAAGTTTTTTACAAATGAATATTTTTTTTTATTTGTAATAATTTATTAATAAATAAAATTCTACAAATTTTTAGATGTCGGCTAACTTAATTTTCATAAATTAATTTAGCAGATATTTAATAATTTTTCTAATAAATAAATTACTGGATAAAAAAATGAGAAAAAAAAGTTGACATTTACAAAATTTAATAAATTAAAACTCCAATTTTTTTAATAAAATTAATAAACGAGTTTTAAAGGGTCATTGGCCCTTTTTGTAAGCTTTCGTGACAGTGCAGTAAGGTTAAATCATTTTTTCTTAATATTTTCTGAAAATGAAAAACAAGTTAGCCGACATTTAAAAATAAAAAAAATTTTTTTTATTGAAAAAATTATTACAAAGAAATAAAAAAAGATTTTTATTTGTAAAAAATTTATTGAGAAATTGTAAATGCAATTTTAAAAAAATATTGTAAAAAACTTTTGTAATATTTTTAGTTTTATACCGGTACCGTGACTCGAAAGAATCTGTATTACAAAAATTATATTTTTACACATTAACTTTTAATTTTATCAATATGATAATGGAATTTGTTAATTGTCATTTTATCAATGCTAAGATACTAAATGTCTAAATTATTTATCAACAATAATTTTATTTTTTATCAATCATTACTTTCCTGTAAATTTTTTTACATTATTTAAAAATCTTTTTTACATCATTAAAAAAATGATTACAAAAAAATAAAAAAAAAAATTTTATTTGAAAAAAACTTTAAAAACTGTAAGTGCAATTTTTAAAAAATATTTTTTTGTTCTAATTTAATTATTAAAAAAAAATCAAAAAAGTAAAAACGTCGGCTAACTTTAGTATCATTAAAAAACATCAAAATTTTTGGTAAATTTTCTTCGTACCAGCCTGAAAAAAAAATTCTTATAAATAAAAAATTTAGTAAATAAAATCAATAAAAAAAAAAAATTCCAAACTTTTCCATAATCATTCAAACAATTAAATACACAAGTTTAAAAAACTGAAAATAACTTGAGGGGAATCAATAAATTAGCGGCCATTGTCAAGTGTCATATATATACATATATTAAATAATATATATACAGGTATGTATACCAACTCTCGAGAAATCTTTATCCGTAGAAGCGAATTTACTCAAGCATCATCCACCAAACAGGTAACAAGTCAAGTAAGTAAAGACCAGTGTAAACAAAAAGTATCAAGTCCATATAAAAATAATCATGAATTCTCCATGTTCAGGTCCAAGTACGTGTACTTAGTTTTAGTACATAGGACATAGCGGTAGCGATGCGACACTGGCCGTCAGCTGCAACCAGCACCAGCGACCATCAGTATCTAGCATTGAAGTGAAACATTACTTATATGTACGTGTCTGGTGTCTCTAGACCACAGAGTAATTTTTTCACATCAGTGATATTTATATACTTATATATTACAAAGTACTTATATACATACTTATCAGTATGTAACAGTACCCGTACATAAACATGGTGTTAGTGCTCGCAGTTAAACCCAACTCGGTACGGTAATAATATAATCTCTCTTGTGTTTCTAGTGTAAATAGTCTTTAGTCTTGATTATTTGACTTCTTATTCATGACACTAAAGTTAGCAGTTACTTGATAATTTTTTTATTTTATTTAAAAAAAAAATTATTTTTAAAAAATTGCATTTTTTATTTTTTTAAATTTCTAATGACATTAAAGTTAGCAGTCACTAGAGAATTTTTTAATTTTTGACAGAAAAATTTATTTGAAAAAATGACATTTAAGTTAGCAGACGCCTAAAAATTTTTAATTTTTTTTTATTAATTAAATTGCAACTAAAAAGATATTTTTAAAAAATTGCACTTATACCTTTTTAAATTTTTTGGCTAACTTTATTTTCATCAAAAAAATTATTTTTAGAAAATTGCATTTTTAATTTTTAAAAATTTTTACATGTCAACTTTTTTTATATTATTTTTTGGCCATTATTTATTTGTTAAAAAAAATTCTAAAAATGATTAAATATCTGCTAAATTTATTATCATAAATTTCTCTTTACTTGTCAATTTTTTTGCCATTATTTATATGAAAATTAAATTAGCCAACATTTAAAAATTTTTTTAATTTATTTTGTTTGTTTTTGGAATTTTTAAAAAATAGTTTGTTAGTTCTAATTTTAAATTAACAAATAAAAATTTTTAAGTGTCGGCTAACTCAATTTTCATATTATTTATCTGTTTAAAAAATTCTAAAAATTATTAAATATCTGCTAAATTAATACTAATTTCTTATTCTCTTTACATATTACATTCATAATAATATAATATGTTATTTTATTACTATATTACTCTCTCACTACTTATATCTATACTTTGGTTCCATTCAGCTGTCAGTGTCAGTTCTCTTATATTATGTCAGTCAGCTTTTTTCTTCCTATGTATCATAAGTACACATTTATATAGGTATTTATACTCATAAATATTTATTTATCTATTATACATACTCACGCTCGGTTGTTTGTCTTTTTTCCTCTATTGTAAGTTGTAAAACTTTTTCCTTCTCCTTCTCGGGCTAAGTCGCGTTATCTTTTATACCATCAGTATATTTTTTAATCTCAAAATATTTTTATTTTATTTTTTAGCTTGGAACGTAGCAGGAAAATTAAGCCAAGTCCTCGATGTAAGCCAGCAGTCTTCATTTTATTCAGTTGTGTCTGTCACGGACATTAACCATTTCATAATTGTAATTATTGTTGTTATTATTATTGGATGTAAACACATGGATTCGCACAAGTGTGAGGATACAGAGTCTTTTATCATTATAACTGTAACGCGGTTAAAGCCATTATTTTCACCTGGTGTGCGCGCTTATCAAGGTTAGACGAGGTGATTAGTGATTATTTAATATTTATATTAAAAGGATTTTTAATTGTTATTTTTTTGGAATTAAAATTTAATTAGTAAAATTCAAATATTTTTTTAAGTGTGTGCACAGTGTAAATATTTATAAATTTTTGATACTAAAGTTGGAGTCTGAAATATTTTTTGTGGTATAATTAAATTTATTTTAAAAAATTTATGACATTAAAGTTAGCAGTCACAACAATTTTTTAATTTTATTTATCAAAAAAATTTGTTCCAAAAAATTATTCTTAAAAAATTGCATTTTTTATTTTTTTAAAATTCAATTTTTTTTTGCCATCATTTATTTGTTATAAAATTTTTAAAATTATTAAATTTGATTTTCATAAAAAATTTTAGAATTTTATATTAAAAAAAAAAAATATTTCATTGAATTAAAAGATAATTAAAAATTTTAGATTTTAGTATCATAATTTTTTTAAGTTATCAAAATAATATTTAAAAATTTTTTATTGTATCAATTATCACTTTAAAAAAAATATCTTTTTTAGTGCAATGATAGTTATTTATAAATTTGATCTTTTTTTAGTGCAATTATGAATCATTAACAAAACCGGATAGTTATTTTATTAATTAAAAGGTATTTAGCAAGCTAAATGTAAAAAAAAAATTAATTATAATTATAAGTGACAAGTGCTGCTAAAAAAAAAAAAAAAAAAAAAAAATAGTGTGCTTAATTGTTCGATAAATAAAAGACTGCTCGGATTTAAAAAGTATTAGACATATTCATAAATATCAAATGAAAATTCAGCTAATTAACTACGATTAAGTGATTAATAAGGTGATTCATATTTATCATCAGCATTATTTACAATAAAGATAAGACAAACGTAACGTGTGATAAATTATAAAAGACACTAATGTTTTACATTACTATTTTTACTTCATCCGTAGCAACAGTGATAAAAATTAAATAGCATTTGATTAATTACCGTAATTGTATTTATATTAAGTAATAAGAAAAATGGCAATGGCACTGGAGCCGGTTTGTGATAAAAAGTCAACGAGATGTCTAAAAATCCCGCTCAAGTCTACGGAACAAATTTACCTTGTATTTTTAATACCGACGATAGTCAGCTGCTGTATTTACATGATAAACTTCTCGAGTGACCTGGTGGTGGCGATTCAGCATTTCCGGGAAAATAACCAAATATGGGGTGGCTTGACCATCGGGTTGATGTATGCTCCCGCGGTGGCTTATTTCGTGCTAACAGTCTCCAGACCCGACTGGTGGATGACTGAGGACCAAAAAGTCACCAAGGGTGTGATTGCCTGGTTCTTTATTCAGCTGTGTCAGCTTGTTGCTTTTCCATTTTTTGCTTTATACAGGTAACTTATATTTTTAAAAATTCATTTATTTATTTATCTTAATAAATTTATACTAATTTGATTGCTTAATTACAGATTCGCTGGTCAAATAGTTGTGATAATAGATGCAATATTATTGAGCGGTGATGAAAGAAATAAATCATTGAGTGTTGCTGCTACACCAGCGGCTATTGAATTGTATTTTTTTTTACAATCGTGGTTTCAAGCTGCACCTCAAGCTATTTTTCAGATCCATTTACTATTAAGGGAGCGTTATACTGATCGTACATATCAGTCAAGTAGGTTTTTCTTTTTTTTTTTAAATAGTAATTTAGTATTAATTAAGAGTAATAAGAATTAAATATTTACTAACTTTAAAAATTTTTTTTACAGTTGTCGTTCAAGTACTCTGTATTTTTATGTCAATTGTTGTATTGGCAGTCCAAACTGCATCGTTTCAAAGATTTGAAAGTCAAAGAGCTAATGGTCGTCGATTACCATGGGCAATGTGGTTGAAAAAATATCGATTACAGGTATTCATTATTTTTAATTAAATTCAATTATAAATATAATTATTATTGTTATTCATTTTTATGATTTAATAATAATAATAATAATAATAATAACTAGCAACATTGCAGTCACTATGTGACTGCCGTGACTTGTGGAGTATAAATAAATAAAATTTTGCTTTATTAAATAATGACTTTTGTTAAATTGCACTGTACTTTTTTAACTATTGACGTTTTTAAAGATATAAGCTCATCCCGATGTTACATTCATCAAGAGCTTTCATTTGAGTACCCACATACATTTTTCATCTATTTTTTATATGTACATATATATATAAATATATAAAATATATGAAAAATTGATGTGGGTACTCAAATGAAAGGTCTCGATGAGTGTAATGACGGGATAAGCTTATATCTTTAAAAATATCATTAGTTGACAAGATATTTGTGAAATTCCACTGTACTTTCTTAACTACTGACTTTTTTAAAGATTTAAGCTCATCCCGATGTTACACTCATCAAGAGCTTTCATTTGAGTACCCACATGCGGTTTTGATATATTTTTTATATATACATATATATAATATATATAAATATATGAAAAATTGATGTTGGTACTCAAATGAAAGGTCTCGATGAGTGTAACATCAGGATGAGCTTATATCTTTAAAAATGTCAATAGTTCACGAGATACAAGGTCATTTCTTAATTATGTATCTAGAGTGCATTTTCGAATGCACCCTAAATACCTATCATCATAAATTGTCTATTGGTGAGAATAATATGAAACCATGAAAAGGCATAACTCCAAGTCAAGACCTTTCTAATGATACCAAATTTAACCATGAAAACCCATTTTATCATATAAATACACCTGCCACAAAATTTTGCTTATTCTCTTAATAATATATAGATAATAAAAATAAAATTTAAAGACGTAAATTATTATTATTATTATTATTATTATTATTTAAAATAATAATGGTTTTATTTGTATCACTTTTTACTCATAATTTCTTAAAAAGATTTATTATTTTTTAAATCATAAAAAAGTAATACTTATAATTACAGTATGTATTTACTGCATCAATTATTTTCTAACAGCTAAATATTATTAATTTTTATTTTTATTTATTAAAGGAACTTGGAAATTTGGATGAAAACAAACCATTAAAACCACCACCATCACAAAACCAGGATATAAATTTGAACCTTTCAGCATTACCATCAAAACCATCAACAATCCAGGAGACTGAATTGACTCGCGTGACCCTGGAGCGTCAGATATCATCAACACCACCATTACCACCAAAAAATGCTCAAATAATCCCACCACCAGCCCCGCTGAGAGGAATAACCAGCGTGACACCTCTGCCGGTTCCAGAAATGCAAGCACCACCTCGTCCTGACTCAGTAATCCGGGAGTCTTTGGAAGCCGAGACAGCCGCCGAAGACCCTGGAAAATCCACCGAGAGGATAGTCAACGACGAGTCGAGTCCTCAAGCGCCGAGTCGCTGGCGCAGTTTACGCCTTCCTCGTCGCATCGACTCAATAAAAATCGTCGAGGAAGACGATCCGGTGGGAAAATTTGTGGCATTTATCTGGTGGTTCTTCTTCATTCTTGCTCGTGTATTCGCAATAGCTCTGTTCTACGAGTTTTACCCTATCTGGCTTGCGGGAGTTATCGCGGTACACTACGCGGTAATGCTCAGCTATTTATTTTATTACGCAAAAGACTTCAACATCACAACGTTTATTGTTAATCTGTGGCTCGGCTCAGTTTATATAGTCAGTATTATCGAGTACCGCATCAAGTTCAAGTATGCCGACAAGTGGCTGCTATTTTATCACATATTTGTTATTTTGCAAAACACAGTAATGACCGTGACTTGGTTCACCCTCGAAGACTGGGACAGTTTCTGGTACACTTATATGTTTTACGCTATTTTTATCAGCATGGGTCTTTGCATTCTATCAGTTGGTGTATATCATGCCATTCTGAAACCAAAACAACGCCGTATTTACGCTAGTTAATTATTTTTTTATTCTTTTAATTTGGTGGATATTAATTTGGGGGAATACCACTGTCACGATCGAAAAAAAAAAAAATTATTTTCGGGATTTTTTTTGACGGAAAATAAACAAATTTGGGGAATAAAAAATGAAAATTAAATTAGCCGACATCTAAAAATTTTTAGAATTTTTTTTTATTGAAAAAATTATTATAAAAAAATAAAAAAAAAATTTCATTTGTAAAAAACTTTAAAAATTGAAGGTGCAATTTTTTAAAAATATTTTTTTGGTTCTAATTTAATTATTAAAAAATAATCAAAAAATTAAAATCTCCAAATTCCTTTATTTTCACTCTGTCAAAAAAATTCCCGAGAATCACCTCTTTTTTTCGATTGTCACAGTGGTGTTCCCCTTAATTTAAAATTATTAATTAATTATTATTCCGATTCTTCAGTATTTTTTTTTTTAAGAACTACGGACTGACTTCGCGTATGCTTAGTTTTTTTTTTTTTTCACATCAATTACACTTATATATTGATACTTATTTATGAATATAAATATAATTATATTTATATATAAAAATTTTTTTTTTTATAAAAACGTTTTGTATTAATAAGTTAAGTTAAACTGTTAGTTATTTATATTTAAATAAATAATAATTATATTAGCTGATTTCGACTTTAGCATTTATGCGAAAAATGATAAACATTGTGATTGTAAAGAGATAAATTTTTTAATATCTTTAGTGTACAAATATTTCGGCAGCTATTTTAATCGTTGAATAAAAATATTATTTACATTACTCGTTATAACTTTTTTTTTTTTTAAATATTCTCTTTTTTACAGTTTATAGTTATAAGTTATAAAAAATTGAGATTTTTATTCTGATACTTTTAAATTTACTGAAAAAATAGTTTTTTTTTTTATCAAATCTTACAAGCATAATTTAACTTAATGGAATTATTTATCAAATAATAATTAGATTAAACTTGAAGACTTGAGTCTCGGTGAAGGGTACAGAGCTGGGCCTCAAACAGCACGTCGTTAATGAGCTTCTCAGCGACTATCCTCTGGTCCAACCGCATGCCGCGTAATTTAGCAGCAACATTTTTCCCAATTGCGTCAAACTCGTCTTCGATAGTGGACGTGTTGCTCGAATTCAAGTACTTATTCATGTCGGCATCCGACTCATCCTTTCGTTTTTTATTTGGAGTCGTTTCAATCCACATTTCTGGATTTGGGTCGAACACTTCCTCGCTGCTGACTTGCGGCTCTTCTTCCTGTTAAATAATAATCATTTATATAAATAAAATGATTATTATAAGTTATAAGATAAGAAAAATGTATAAGTATACTGACTTGTTTCGAACATTTCCGGTAACCCCGCTTTGTTTTTATTATTTCAGGAGATTTTTCCGATGACATGTCAACATATGCTATTGCTGGCTTACGTTGATTTGACTTGCATTTTATTTTGTCAATTATCGTCGGATGTACTCTCTAAAAAAACAAATTAGTAAAAAAATATCAGTAAAAGTAACAAAAATCTTACAATTTTTTAAACTTTTATAACAATTAAATAATATGAAAAAAATTTAGTAAAAAAATTTTACCTGTAAAAATTAAAAAAAAATTACAAGTGCGAATTTTAAAAATTTAATTTTTTTATCATAATTTATTTGTTATAAAAATTTCAAAGCATCATATAAAAAAATAAAAAAAGTTATGATATTTAAATTGAGAGACACTTGATTATTTTTAGGAATTTTGAGATTTTTTAACTAATAAATTTTGACACGAAAAATGTATTTAAAAATTATATCTTTGGAAGCTCAAATCTATATTATTAAGAGAATTAGCAAAATTTTATGGTCAGTGTATTTATATGATAAAATGGGTTTCTATGGTTAAATTTGGTATCATTAGAAAGGTCTTGAATTGGAGTTATGCCTTTCCATGGTTTCATATCATTCTCACTAATAGTCAATTTATTATGATAATTATTTAGGCTGCATTTTAAAATGCTCTATCTCTAGATACATACTTAAGAAATGACCTTGTATCTCGTGAACTATTGATATTTTTAAAGATATAAGCTCATCCCGATATTACACTCATCGAGACCTTTCATTTGAGTACCCACATCAATTTTTCATATATTTTATATATTTATATATATGTATATATGAAAAATATATCAAAATGCATGTGGGTACTCAAATGAAAGCTCTTGAAGAGTGTAATATCAGGATGAGCTTATATCTTTAAAAATGTCAATAATTAAGAAAATACAAGGTCATTTCTTAAGTAT
>CAJNRD030001123.1:2179355-2235804 GCA_905319865.3 Cotesia congregata | reverse complement strand
GTACAGTGGAATTTCACAAATATCTTGTCAACTAATGATATTTTTAAAGATATAAGCTCATCCCGACATTACACTCATCGAGACCTTTCATTTGAGTACCCACATCAATTTTTCATATATTTTATATATTTATATATATGTATATATAAAAAATATATGAAAAATGCATGTGGGTACTCAAATGAAAGCTCTTGATGAATGTAACATTGGGATGAGCTTATATCTTTAAAAACGTCAATAGTCAAAAAAATACAGTGCAATTTATCAATAGTCATTATTTAATAAAGCAAAATTTTATTTATTCATACTTCACAAATCACGGCAGTCTCATAGTGACTGCAAGGTTGCCAGTAAATTATTAAAGCAATTTTTCAATAAATTAGAAAATTGTCAAGTGTCTGCTAATAAAAATTTCTATTATATAAATTATAATTATTTACTTTGATGTGACTCAAAAAATTCCCCGTTGATTTGAGATTCCCGTTGAGCAATTTATTACACTGCTGACAGCGAACAGTGACATTGGTATCATCGACTCTGACAACCGAAAAAAATTCCCCGTCCAAAATAGCCGGCAGTCTTATAGGTGTCAAAGTCATGTTTTGGCCCATGGTGTTTTGTATCGTCGCTATTTGAATCGTGTGACGCTGTTCATGGTCCTGTTCCCGGATCGGCGTCGCTTCATTGTTATCGGTGTGATCATTGTCGCATCTCGTTCCTTGGTGACTCTGGCTGACTACTCCCGCTGTTATGTCTCTTCCTTGGACATCGATCATACACGTGTCGAACGATTCTATTTTTGTTTCATACCTCGGCGCTGAATAATTATCCATTTCTGTAATTAATAATTTTTAAATCAATTTTTAAAATTTTATATAAAAATAAATAAATTAAAAAATTCATTTCTGTAATTAATAATTTTTAAATCAATTGTTTAAATTTTAACATTTTATAAAAAAATTAATAAATAAAAATTTTCATTGTTTATTATTGTTTTTTTTTTTTTTTGACAGGAAAAACATAATAGATGGATTAAAAGATAAGAAAATAAAATCTTAATATATCTAGATCAGATAAAAGAAAAGATTCTTGAGGTTAAATATTTATATAAATACAAAAACACTTTTAGAAAAATTTTAAATAAATAATACTACCACAATATTGTTCGAAAAAAAAAATTTTCTTCTTTTTTTTAGGTTATTTTTAAAAAAATTTTTTTATAAGAAATAATTTATGCAGATGATTCTCCTTGTGTTGATTTGTAAGATAACTTTTTTTTTTTTTCTGCAATAATAATATTTATTTTTTCATCTTCACAGTTTAAATATGACAAAAAATTTTACGAGTTTTGTGGAGTTAGTTTTAAATTGTTAAGTAACAAAACATTGTTTTTAGACGACATAAGACAATAATAACATAAAAATATATACAATAACAATAAATGTAAAAGAAAAAAAACAAAACTTTTTTATTATTATTATTTTTATTTTTGGTTGTTGGCTGCATTGTTGGTAAACAAGAGAATGATCGATTTCTTTATTATCGATATAAAAAAAGTTGACTCGAAAAATAATGTTCGACAGAAATTTTAAAACCGGCGTAACCTCAGATTAAAAGTTTTAAAATTACGTAAATAATTAAATTTGATAATAAAAATTGTTTATTTATTTTTTATGTTTGTATTTATTATTGTTTTTTGTTATTATTGACAAGTTTGTAAATAATTATTTATGCAAGCGATACGGAAATAAGTGTAATATTTCAAGATTTTGTATTTTGTACAACTAAATAGGTTAGAAAGACCGTTATTATTTTTTTTTTTTATTAAGTAATTGTTAATAAAAAAATTAATTTGAATGGCATTAAAGTTAGCGGTCGCTTGACAATTTTTTAATATATAAATTTGTTCCGAAAAATTATTTCTAAAAAATAGGATTTTTTGTTTTTTTAATTTTCTAAATGTCAATTTTTTTTCTCATTTTTTTTTTTAATTGCTTAAAAAAATTCTTAAAATTATTAAATATCTACTAAATTAATTTTCATTTAATTTGATTACTTTTATTGTTATCAAATAAATTTTTTTTACAATTTTTATCTTAAGTTTGAAAAATTATTTGTGTTACTCAAATTACACAAAAACAGATATTTAATAAATGGTTTTTGTCTTCGAATTTACTAATTAAAAAAAAAATTTAACAATTTATTAAATTTGTCAATTTTTAAAATGTTTATTTAATTTAAATATTAATTTAATTATTTCTCAACTTGAAAATTTTACTTGTCATTTAAAAATTTCAAAACGCCTTTCGAGTGTCATAATTAATTTTAGTATTTTTTTTAATAAATTATTTTTGTTATAAAATAATAAATTAAACAAATTTTATTTTTAATACATTTCTTGATAACTAATATTTGAAACTGATTGCAGATCTGTTGGAGTTGAAAAATAAAATAAAAATGGACCGACATAGTATTGGGAGTTTTATGAGTCGCAGTGTGTCATCGCCGTCAAGAAAAAGATTGTCTATGGCACAATCATTGAGGAGGCAAAGCAGGTAAATTATTTTTTGTAAATTAGCTAAGTATATAAAAAATGAAATTTATATGATACTAAAGTTAGTAGACGATTAAAAATTATTTTATTAATTAAACTAGCAACCTTGCAGTCACTATGTGACTGCCCTGACTTGTGAACTATGAATAAATAAAATTTTGCTTTATTAAATAATGAATTTTGTTAAATTGCACTGTACTTTCTTAACTATTGACGTTTTTACAAATATAAGCTCATCCCGATGTTACAATCATCAAGAGCTTTCATTTAAGTACCCACATGCATTTTTCATATATTTTATATCTAATATATATATGTATATATGAAAAATATATCAAAATGCATGTGGGAACTCAAATGAAAGGTCTTGATGAGTGTAACATCGAGATGAGCTTATATCTATAGAAAGATTAATAGTTCACGAGATACAAGGTCATTTTTTAATTATTGACATTTTTTAAGATATAAACTCATCCCGATGTTACACTCATCGAGACCTTTCATTTGAGTACCCACATGCGTTTTGATATATTTTTTATATATACATATATATAATATATATAAATATATGAAAAATTGATGTGGGTACTTAAATGAAAGGTCTCGATGAGTGTAATGTCGGGGTGAGCTTATATCTTTAAAAATGTCAATAGTTCACAAGACACAAGGTCATTTATTAATTACGTATCTAGAGATAGAGCATTTTTGAATGCAGCCTAAATACTTATCGTAAATTATATAGTTGAATTATACAGTATTAAAGTCTAATATGGTATTCATTAAGTAAATTTATCCGCAATTAGCCGTTGCTTTAGATACTTTGTAAGCTTTACATGGCCGCGTAGTTGATTTTCCTTGTTGATTAGTAGTTAAAAAACTATTTTCTGGCTTTGAACACAATTTTACGCCTGTGTCTTTGATGGCACAAACTTTGGAGCAACATTCTGTACTATTGTCACACTGGAGGAAGAAAACATTGTTATTATAATTATTATTATTATTGATATCAATCACCAAGTCATTCGTTTTCATCCAAATTTATTAAGAAGGGTTTACATTTTTTCTCTCTCTCGCTCTCTATTGGACAAACGAAAGTATCTCTGTCATACTTGTACAGCTTACGGAATCTCAAAACGCATTTTATGCATAAATAAATGAAAATTTTCTAAAAAAGCGCTTCGCTCTTCGATAGATAATTTAATTATCTATCGAAGAGCGAAGCGTTTTTTTTGAAATTTTATCTTATTCATGAGCAAAACTCGTTTAAAAATCAACTATCAACCGCTCTTAATTACATACTTTTATAATTTAATACTTACAAATTTGTCCAGCGGTTTGCATTGTCTTAACGGATAATGAATTACATGTCCAACCGCGAAGTATATTAGTAACAGAAGTAATATTGTCTTCAACATGGCCTTTATTTTCTTCAATATTGAGTTATTTGTGTAGAAACAAAAAATTTTTGGTAATGACATCAGGAATATTTTTCTCGAGCTTTTATACTCTGTCCCACTGCATTTGTTATTTTTTATATTAATTTCTAATTATAAGAAATAATAACCCAAAGTTATTCAGCCAGCGATAAAAATGTCCAGATCATAATACCTATTTTTTTTATTAATTATCAATAAATTTTTAATTAAGATGTTTTAATTTTAAGTCAATAACATTTTAAATTAATTCTTTATCTATATAATTATTTTATAAATTTTGTTGTCTTACAAAAAAAATTATTTATAAAAATAATTAATAGAAATTTCAAGTGTCATTAAAAACAACTATTTGTAGAGGAGATTTTTTAATTACAAAGAAAACCATATCTGATTATTTTTGGAAATTGACATGGTGGTCTCTGTTGCTCTGATTTTGCCGTTGTAGAATAATCATAAAATATTTTTGAACATACTTTTTTGTCAAACAAATTAATATAATAATTATTATTATAAAAGCTAATAATTACATATAACATTAGATGTAAAATACTCACAGGTGCGATAAGTGGTTTGCATCTTCTTTCTGGATAATTAATGAAATTTCCAGTCGCAAAATTAATTACCAACAAAAGTAGTATTAATTTGATCATATTGTTCAATTTCTTCAGATCTCGAGTATTTCTTAAGTAAGAATAAACATTTAATGACCAAAACCACTTTAATTTCATAATTTATATCTTTCGTCTATAAAAAATTAATTTCATTAATTAAAAAAATAAATTCCGATACTTTAAAATTCCGTCTTAACTACACACAAGTATTGATAAAAAAATAGTTTTATCACGATAAATTTTCAAACTTTGGACTCATTAGTTAAAAAAAAAAAATAATTAATTTTATCAACAAATAATTTCTAAACATATATTTTACTAATACAAAAATTTATAAAATAAATTTTTCTCCTAAAAAGTAAATTAAAAAAAAATTTTTACATCACCAAAAAAACTCAACATTTATTTAAACTTTATTATTACTTATAGAACTTTGTTAAGCTTGTTAAGCAAATTGGTTAAATTGAAATAATGTTTTTTTTTATGTTATTCATTTTTAAATCTAGAATAGATTATAATTAAATAGTTACTATAGCAAATACTATTAATAGTAACTAGCAACCTTGCAGTCACTATGTGACTTCCGTGACTTGTGAACCATAAATAAATAAAATTTTGCTTTATTAAATAATAACTTTTTTAAATTCCACTGTACTTTTTTAACAATTGACGTTTTTAAAGATATAAGCTCATCCTGATGTTACACTCATCAAGAGCTTTCATTTGAGTACCCACATGCATTTTTCATATATTTTTGATACATACATATATATAAATATATAAAATATATGAAAAATTGATGTGGGTACTCAAATGAAAGGTCTTGATGAGTGTAACATCGGGATGAGCTTATATCTTTAAAAATATCATTAGTTGACAAGATATTTGTTAAATCGCACTGTACTTTCTTAATTATTGACGTTTTTTAAAATATAAGCTCATCCTGATGTTACACTCATCGAGACCTTTCATTTGAGTACCTACATGCATTTTTATATATTTTTCATATATACATATAAATAATATATATAAATATATGAAAAATTGATGTAGGTACTCAAATGAAAGGTCTTGATGAGTGTAACATCGGGATAAGCTTATATCTTTGAAAATATCAAGAGTTCACAAGATACAAGGTCATTTTTTAATTATGTATCTAGAGATTGTGTACTTTTCATTATTTTTATCCCTATAAATGATGACTCTTAATTATATTTGTATTTTTAATAACTTTGCCATTCGGCTATCAGGCCTTAACATAACAAACCAAATCTACTCCAACATTCCCCTAAAAACAACTAACCAAACTTCTTAAAATTCCAGCGGAGTGAGCATATCCGGTCGTTCAAACCAGTCAATCCAGGTTCTGTGCCGTAGCGCGGGTCACACAGTAGAGTCCTTCGGTTCCTCCTTACCCGTATTGGTCACAGAAGCATTGACCTTCGTGGACCGTAGCACGCAGGTAACTGTCCGAGTATCCCAGCATGGATGGGCCTGGTTAGTCTGCAACCGCCGCCTCTTAGTATGGCAATGTAAAACAACTCTCCACGACCCGAAGCAGCAACGACTAGCCTTCAAAAGCCAATGCCGCGAACTGCTGCTTCCCCAGAGCGACCTGGCCCACAAAGCGGACTGCATCTCCGTGTGGACATCCCCAGGCCACCAGGTTCCCTCCTGCATGGCGGTCTCTCCAGAAGGAATCGTCCGCTACTGGCCTTCTGTCGCCCATGAGGAGTCCTCCGTGGAGATATCCGCGGAGCTCGCTGGCCAGGAAGTCGACTGTCTGACCCACATTCCTGGCCACGGGTGTATCCTGGCGACCACAACCTGTACCGTGGCTCTCCTCCAGCCGCTGTTCGTCGCCGGGAGGAACACCATCACCTGCCGAGTCCTTCGGACCAGTCCCGGGTGGCTGGGAGGAATTGGCCGTCGTATGTCCTCCTTGATATTCGGAACCATCCCACAGTCCCCGATGACCGAGACCAAGCTGTCGAAGGTCCTGTGCACCTACTTCGGTGACCAAGGCTCAAGAGTGCTAATTCTCGCCGGATCTTCCTTACAATACTGGTCATTCCCGGTCAATGACCAAGAGAAAATGGAGTTCGACGAGGACGTAGGCCATGTGGTAGCCCAGGCGTTCCAGCGCGTGTCCTGGGAGAACGCTGCCGTCAATCCTTCAAGCATCCACACCTGGTTGATCGACATGCAGACCAACGACGAGGGAATCGTCCTCCTAGTAGCCGCTCACTGCGAAGAAATCTCTCCCCAGGTCCAGTTTGCTCTGGGACTTCTCCAACTAAATTCCACCACCTTAATAACACCCTTCAAGTGGTTCATCCCGGTTAAAGTAGGTCCCTTGCTTTACCAGGACAACATCGACAACTCCATCAACTCCTACCGGTTTATTTTATCCGGCTGGGAAGCGATTGTCTACAATTACTGCTCAGTCCTGGTAGTTAACGTGACCAACGAGAACGAGCAGGACAAAATTGAACTGATCCGTCGGGGAGAGGATAAAATCCTCGGGGGTGACTTGTGCTCCAACACTCCAATTCTCTTCACCCGGAACTTAGGTCTGATCACCATCCAGACCTCAGATTTCACCACCCAGGACTTCAACTCTAGTTACGCTGATTTAAGTAACACCAGCGTGGATTCTCCCGGAGAAAATTTGGAGACTATGTACTCCAATGACAAGATACGCGAGATGTACTACACCTCTGATGGGGTCGAGCAGCTCAAAGCTGCGTTTTTGTTCCACTTGAGACAAAACAAGTCCGAGTGCCAGCAAATCCTAGTTGAGCTTTTTCCAATTGAAGAAGAACCGGTGATGGATATTGACGCGAGCTTGGACACTCTTGCTTTGAAGGTTGCTAACAAGTTGATTGATGATTACCCTGCTAACGATCCCAGGTGGGCCAATCACTTGGACTCCTCGCTGACAATCACCACTGTGATGTCCATGCAGATTCCTCATCAGCTGGAGGGAAAGCAGAAGGCGCTTAATTTGTTTGTTAGTTTTCTTAAAGACTACGGATTGTGGGACCGGTTCTGCGCGGTTACTTACCGAGGAGTGATTATGGCGACTTCTCATGTCATTGGAGAGTACGCGGAGAAAATAGTTGCTGCTTTGGCGATATTTAATTTACAAAACAGGTACCCGGATTTGATGGACCAGGTGATAGAGCAGACCTTGTCGGAAGAAGCGGCTGGGAATGCTTCCAGTGAGCTGACCGCCAGGGATATTTTTTACAGAGAAGTTAGTTCTATTCACTTGGTCCTGCCGAACTTGGTGAGCAGCGCTGTAGAGGTCACGCAGTCTGAGAAGCCAGCGCAGCAGATTTCACAGTTTATTTCTCAAGTTAATGCTATTCTTCTGGGAGTTTTGCACGAGGTTAGTTTGTTAGATAGTTAGATATATATTTATTTGTCTTATATTATATTATAAATATATATCTTTTTAGATATATATTTATAATGTAATTTAAATATTGATGGCTTTGAGGGAGCTTAGGCTCCAGAGCCAAATAAAATTTTTTATCTATCTATCTATCTATTTGTCCTTAGAGCCGAAGCTCCCTCAAGGCCATCAATAAGCAATACATTTTTATGTATATAAGTATACATTTCTTTAAAAAACAAACAAGCTATGAAGTAATCTCGTCTCTTACTTAATTTTAGCCACCCTAATTTATTATAATACGGGATTACATGTTCATATCTGGATAGTTTGAAAATAAATCTTACACAAAAATTCATTTTTCTCTGTAACCTAAGTAGCAGCTTTTTCGACATGTTAGTAACCGCAGCACAACAATAATAAAAAATTGGGATTATAAATGTAGTCACCAATTTTATTCGCAATTGTTCATTAAATATTTCATTGTTAATTTTAAGTTGAGCTAACGTTTTCATAGCTTGATTACAAGTATTTAATACTTGATGTTCTCAAGAGAGATTATTATCTAAAATGACCTCTAGATATTTTAACTTCAAGCAATTTAAATCACACCATTTAACAATTTTTTCTATTTCACTATTCAGGTTATTAAATTCAGGCAAGCTAATGCTGATAGATTCGTACCGACGAGCAACTCCAAGGCTGTTACGGAATATTTACCCTGGACAGCTGCTTCATCTTCTGGGAAACAAGATTTAAGAAATTGTCTGTATACTTTGCAAAATTTAACATTAAAGCACGGAGTTACTGGAACCAATGACACGTCCTTGAAGAATGAATTGTATGAGCAGATTGTCGGTCTGGTTGATTTAATTCTCGATGGGAAGAAATGCCACCTGGAGAGTATCCGAGGAACGGATAAATTTGAGATTCTGGTGAAGCAGTATGAAGCAGAGAGAACTAATTTGATCGCACCGTTGATCAGAAACGAGCAGTTTGAAAACGCGGCGATGTTGGCGGAGAAATATTGTGATTTTGCTTCCCTGGTGAGGATCTGCGAGTTGACTGATAATAAAGCTAGGTTGGATAGCTACGCGGAGAAGTTTGCAGCTCAAGATTTTGCGGGGTTCTTGTTCTCTTGGTATGTTAAGGACGGAAGGTCAGGCCAGCTGGTCGAGAGGTGTAGGAGAGAAGGAAAGGGAGAGTTGATGGAGAAAATTTCAGAGCATCCGGAGCTCAGCTGGGTTCAGAATTCTTTGATGGAAGAGTACAGGTTGGCGGCTGATACTTTGCATAAACTTGCGGTCAGAGAGACTGAGCTGGTGAGGAGGAAGAAGAGCATGTTGAGTTTGGGAAAATTGGCGCTCATTTGCTCGAATGAGATTCAGGAAGAAATCAATGAGAATTGCGAGAGGATTAATAGGGAGTTGGAGTTGATTGCTCATCAAGAAGAATTGCCCGGGGATGTTCTCGAGGCGTATGGATATGATATCAAAAAATTGAAAGTTTTGACTCCTGTTGAATTGATTACGGTAAGATGTTTTTTTTTTTTTTTTTTTTTTTTTTTCCCTAGATAAGTTGATGGGTTTAGGTTAATGATTCGAATTGTTGGTTACAGTTGTACACGTGCGAAGAAAATGTTCCGGTGACTGATTTTGACTTTAAAAAAGCTTTGGACTTGCTGGACTACGTTGATGAGAGTGAAGACAAAATGGGATTGAAGGTCAGCATCTGGGCAAGAGCTGCGCAGCGTGATAGATGGGACGTTGTTTCTAAGAATCCGGAGCAGCAGATTCAGCAGATGTTGTTCTTTAAAATAATTAGTCTTATTCATGTACATGGTATGTAGCTTTTTTGGTCATTAATTTTAGGGAGTTTTAATGTGAGGCTTTATCGTTTTTCGGTGATAAAATATATAAAAAAAAAAAGAATTATTGATAACTTTTTTTTCAAAAATTTCAATTATATATAATTTTTTTTTTTAAAGCTTTATATATAACAAAAATTGCATATAGTAAAAAGTAATTAGGATGCATTCGAAAATACTTTATCTCTAGGTACATAATTAAGAAATGACCTTGTATCGTGTGAACTATTGACATTTTTATTGATATAAGCTCATTTCGATGTTACGCTCTTCGAGACCTTTCATTTGAGTACCCACATCAATTTTTCATATATTTATATGTATTATATACATGTATATATGAAAAATATATCAAAAATGCATGTGGGTACTCAAATGAAAGCTCTTGATGAGTATATCATCAGGATGAGCTTATATCTTTAAAAACATCAATATTTTAGAAAGTACAGTGCAATTTAGCAAAAGTCATTATTTAACAAAGCAAAATTTTAATTTTTTTTTTAGTTCACAAATCAAGGCAGTCACACAGTGACTGCAAGTTTGCTAGTTTTTATTATTCTATTTTCTATGAAAAATGTGAAATATTATTATTATTTTTATTATTATAAGCATATAAGCGAATTCTTTTTTTTTTTTACGCCCAAAAAATAAGTAGAGCCCCACATCAAAATAATTATCAATTTAAGTTTAAGGAGTAATTATTAAATAAAAAGTGACTATTATTTAATATTAAAAAATGTATATTTAATATTTTTCAGGAGATTCTATCGAGGATTTCCTTCCACCACTTGACTTACTTATTGCTGACTCTAACCTCGGCACACTTGCCGACTCGAGTAACTTCCAGTACCTCATCAGATTGATATACGAATTTACCGCTCAAAATTTCCAATTAAATTCCAATTAAACTTAATCCCAACACGAGTAATTATAAAATATGTAAGTAAAAAAATTTTGTATGTTAAAACACTATAAATAAATTAAGATTTTCGTATAAAATCAACTTATCAAATAATCCATTCCAAGAATTAGCAGTACGAAGACAAATAAATTTTTACTTTCCAATATCGAAGCACGTGAGCATTGAATATTGAGCCGTAATAAATATCTGATATATTCTGGTGTTCTGCACTCAATTTCTGTAAAAAATTTCAATTAATTAATTAATTATTTGATTTATGAAATTATAAAAATTACCTGCGCATTTTTTTAAAGAATTAAATCCACGAATTTGATAATAAATTCCCGGGCAATTAGCAATTTTATTTTTACAATCTTGAGTATCATTAATAATAAATTCGGAATGTCCCGAAAGTTCCCGGCAATTATATCTATTTTTTATTACATTTCCGTCAAACTGTATCCACCAGCAAACTTCAAAGCTCCCGTACCCCACCGAAATAATCGTCATAGAAATTCTCTGTGTGTTCCACCTCCACTGCGGGTCTAGCCGGTAAACAATCGACTCCTGGGGCTTCACATAATCTTCGACTTGTTTATGAGAATTGCTGCTATTTTTTTCACTGCAATTCAGCCTCAGGCTTCGCGGAATCGTAGATACGTAGCTGGCAATCTCATCAATCCGGGAGTCAATTAAATAATCTTCAGGACTAGTCAAAAGTTCTCTGAAGCTTGCCGCGTTTTTTTTCGACACAAAGTAAACAATATTGACATCCGGATGGTTGGATTTTAAATTTACCACAGAGGATTTTATGTCCTGCCTTTCACCTTCTTTTACAACCGTCCTTGGTGCCAGAAGTAAAATCACTTGTCCCAAATTTCCTATGTCATTATTCGCAGCTTTTTGACTCCATATTTTAGTTAAATAATTATTCGCGTTGTTAATTACCGAGAATATGTTAAAATTATTCGGCCAAGTTGATAAATCGAGGGTAGAAATTTTTTCGTGAGCCGTCGACGGGCTGTCGGTAGTATTTAAAATCCAGTTTCCGGTTTCACCATTAAGAATTCCTATTTTTGAACCATACATGGAGACATTCAAGTCTTCTATTAGTACTCTAAAAATTAATAAACGTTAAATTGATTTTTTAAGTTTAATTATAATGATTGATTTTTTAAAAATATTTTTACGATAGAAAATCTTGAGTGTACTCTCTAGACCAAGAACCGTCAAACGCTACTAGAACTTGGACGCGTGGATATTTTTTTTCTTTGTGACAACGTAATTCTGTGAATAAATGATCGTTTACATAAGTCGTGAATTTGGATACTGCATAATTAACCATTGTTTTTAGGGACTCGTTCGTCATGTAGGATATACTTTTTTTGTACGCCAAAATTTGTGATACTGCGTAGGTCTGTAATAAATAAAAAAATTAATTTATTAAAATTGATGGCCATCAATAATTTAAAATCAAGGGATACTATTAGCAGGTTACTTGTTCGTTTAACATTTTACGAGAAGCATGGTACCAGAAAACTTTACCACGCTCGCACGCTGCGATATTTGAGTCGAAAAATGCACCTTTTGATGAGTAATAAATCTCGAAAATTTGGCTGAGTCGTAAATTGTTGAAATATTTTATCCATGTTCGCAAACTATTTGCTATTATGAAACCTAAAACAGTAGAATGATAAAAAATTTAATTTTTAAATTATTTAATAAAATTACCATCAACAGCACCGACAATTTCAGCTCTGGTAACTTCATAATTGTCATCTTTGTTCAGTAAATAAAATAACATTGGTCTCATTGTACTGTCCCAAGATCCACTTGAGCCTAATGACATTTTTTCACCTTTTATTGGACCTTCATAAACAACCAACTCAGCCAATTCACCTTTAATTATTAATTACATTAATTAATTCATTTTTTAACAAGGTTTAATTTTTCATATTTAACTAGCAATTTGCAGAGTTACAAATTATAATTAAGATATTACCTTGTATCTTGTGAACTATTAACATTTTTAAAGATATAAGCTCATCCCGATGTTACACTCATCAAGACCTTTCATTTGAGTACCCACATCAATTTTTCATATATTTTATATATTTATATATATTATATATATATGTATATATGAAAAATATATCAAAAATGCATGTGGGTACTCAAATGAAAGCTCTTAACGAGTGTAACATCGGGATGAACTTATAACAAAAGTCATTAATTAATAAAGCAAAATTTTACTTATTTATAGCTCACAAGTTACGGTAGTCACATAGTGACTGCAAGGTTACTAGTATTTATATTTATATTCTATATAAATTACCAGCGACTGTAGCCAACCAAATATTATCAACTTGAGCATTTGATCGCTGCAAATTACTGAACCACATAGATTTATTAACCAGAATTTCATGTCTTGGTATCACGAAATCCACTTCATCTTCGTTGAAATCATACGGATTCGGTAGTGAATCATATAAAAGTTTTACAGCAATAGTCTGGTATTGAAGAGCAGCAGCAATTCCTGCTATAAGTGTTCCCGGTGCTACTGTACCAAATTCAGTTAAAATAATTCCTTGCTCCAATGGACACAATTTTTTACTTTCCAATGGTTTCGCTGAAATTAAAAAATTTAATTTTTATATTTTAAACTGTATTAATTACACCGAAAAAACTTTACCATAAATTTTTTCAGTAGGCCTATCAACACACAATTTACTCTCGGGTTGATCATAATCCGCAATAGTATTCGAAATAGCGCGATGTAGAGTGCATCGTTCCACTAAGCTCAATGATTCTACAGGAAAAAAATCCGGGTTGCCAGGAATGAACTCATTGATAAGTTCATTTTTAACTCGTTGACTCCCGGTGCCGCTGAACGGGAGAATGCCTTCTATTTGGCTAATTTTCACTTGGTGCTGTTCTATGCCATCAAATTTGAATCTGTGTAACATCGAAGTCACCAGTAGTCTCAAATCTACTGAATTTTTTATATGTAACTCTATTTTACGGAAAATATCTATCAGGACATTCAACGTCATCGGCAAACGTGCTCCACTTAATGTTTCGTTAGTGTAACACTCTTCTAAATATTTAGGAATTTTTTTTTCACTTTTGACACCTGAAATTATTATTGTCATTGATATTAATGATAAAAATAATTTATAATTAAATAAAAAAAATATTTGTTTCATTTTTCTAATATATAAAATACAAAAAATAATTGAAGGTATAAATAACTTTCTAAAATAGATTTTAGACTAGTGTTACAGGTTCCGTCGATTCAGATGAATCAACAACGATAATATAACATCGGTGATAAGATAAGTCCCGAGATAAAATAACACTTTTAAAGGTTTTGTTATTTAGACATTAAAAATAATTTTTATTGCTTACAAAACTAATAATAAACTAAGTTGCAATTGGTTATTTACAAAATTATAAAATTCTGTGTAGTATGTGATAGATAATTAAATAAATGCGCGGCATAAAGCGACTGTGTGGTCGACTCCGCAAGCAACTTTCTCAACTTTGGCACCCATGGCCACTTTCAGAGGGAAAAATTGGTCTTTGCAGTGCCCAAGACCCAGATATCCGTAGGCATTGCGCCCCCAGGTGTAAAGTTCGCCTTGGTTCGTTACTGCACACATGTAATTTATCCCGCAGTAGATTTTCTCAACTTTTATATCTGGCTGGTATGGATTCCGGCCAAAAAGAGTGTTGGGAATCTGAGTTGGCATCTGGACTTTTGTAACTCGGGGACCAAATCCCAGGATACCGTAGCCCCAGGTGTAAACATCTCCAGTTTCTGCAAAAAAAATTTTATAATTTTTAATTCTTTATTAAAAAGTTGATGTAACGATTTCATCGTTGTCGCTTTTCGCTGCTATGGCAACAACTGGCAATGTTTGCCATGGCAGCGGTTAAATATTAATGAATAAAATTTGTAAAAATATTGATTAATTACATTGTTGATAATAAACATTTTGACAGCTCTCGATGAGCGTAACATCAGGATGAGCTTATATCTTGAAAAATGTCAATAATAAAAAAATGGCATTTTATTTTGTATACTAATGATATTTTGAACGATATAAGCTCATCCTGAAGTTACACTTCTCGAGACCTTTCATTTGAATACCAAAATATATGAAAAAAATCGTGTGTGTACTCAAATGAAAGGTCTCGATGAGCGTAACATCAGGATGAGCTTATATCTTGAGAAATGTCAATAATAAAAAAATTACGTTGCATTTTGTCTACTAATGACATTTTGAACGATATAAGCTCATCCTGAAGCTACACTTATCGAGACCTTTCATTTGAATACCCACACGAATTTTTTTATATATTTTATATATTCCACAAATATGAGAAATATCATATATATATAAAATATATGAAAAAAATCGTGTGTGTACTCAAATGAAAGGTCTTGATGAGCGTAACATCAGGATGAGCTTATATCCTAAAAATTGTCAATAATAAAAAAATTACGTTGTATTCTATCTACTAATGATATTTTGAACGATATAAGCTCATCCTGGAGCTTAAATTCTATTAAATTGTCGATAATAAACATGTTGGCAAAAGCGCGCTCGATTTTCTAGTTTTATAAAAAACAGGAAATTTTAATTGGTGAGAAAATTTTAGTTTTGGTACCTGTTAAGGCCATGCAAAAGCTCCCACCAGCAGCGACATCAACGACATGTCCGAATTCAGAGAAGTCAGATAGCTCGATTGCGGTGTTTACTTGGTAATTGTCAGTTTGTACTGGTAATTGTCCGTACTCTGAATTACCCCAACCGTAAACTTTACCACTTTCTGTATTTTATAAATGTTAAAATTTAATATTTGAAAATTAAATATTTGGTTATTGAAAAATGTAAATATTTTAAATTAATAAAAAACAATTCTACCACTAAGAGCAAGTACGCAGTCAGAAATTCCAGCGACTTTTATTATTTTTTCACCTTCCACTTCGCCTTTAACTAACTCAGGCTTCCACTGATTATTATAATGCCCTAGACCAGTTTGTCCATCAGCTCCCCAGCCACAAGCGTAAACCTGTCCTTGTTCAGTTAAAAAAATACTAAAAATTTAAATAAAATCAGATAATCATTAGAACTCGTTAAAAATAAATTATTAAATTTCAGCAAATAAAAAAAAATACCTGTGATCTTGCCCAGCACTGACAGCAGCAATTTTCTGGCCGTTGATCTCTGGAATATGAAAGATGACATGGCTCTCGAAATGGTTCTCCTCTTCAATAATAGACCTCCCACACTGTCCATACGCATTGTTACCCAGCGTAAAGACTCCTTCTGAGGTAAGTATCAAGGAATGAGCTCTGCCAGCAGCTAGTCCCAGAACTTTGCTGGAGTTTTCTTTCAAAGGTAGCGGAATTGGACGGGCTAGCGGCAGTTGCCCAGTTTGGCCGGTGACTTTGTGCTTGAAATCATTAGCATCGAAGCCTAATTGCGAGTCGGTGTTGATACCGTTTCCGTAGACAATGTTCTTGTCTTTAGAATTAACTCCGAGTAAAGTGAACCCGTAACCACATGCTATGTCAGTTACTTGGTGGTGTTCTCCAAAGAATAAACGACTAGGCTTCGCTATGAAATTGTAACCGTCCTTTCGTCGAGTTCTTCCAGCTGTTCCAAGGCCACCGTGATTTGCTAGTCCCCAGACGTAGATACGGTGGTCCTTTGAGCTTGTTCCATAATCGAAAACTTAAAAATCAAGAGAAATTAATGATACTGTTATGACATAAAAATTTATGAAAATTAATTTAGCATATTTTTATATATGGTAATCGGAAAAAATAGACCCGGGAAAATTTTTAAATTATGAAAAATTCATATTATTTCATTAAAGTTATTATAAAATAAAAATAATAATAATAATAATTTAATAAATCTGAATTTTTCATAGCTTTAAAATTTTTTCCAGGCCTATTTTTTCCAGGATTCATTTTTAATAATTTTATAAAAAATAAATTATGGCAAAAAAAAATTGACATCTAGAAATTTTTAAAAATTAAAACTGCAATTTTTTATAAATAATTTTTTGTAACAAATTTTTTTGTTAAATAAAATTAAAAAATTTTAAAGTGACAGGTAACTTTAATGTCATTAAAAATTTTTAAAATGAACATGATAGTGAAATTAAAAGATAAAAGTTTTTTTTTTTATTTGACAAATAAATTAAGTAGAAAATTAAAAATAATTTTTTAAAATTGTATTCGTAGTTTTGGACAATTTTTACATGCTTAATTTTTTATGAAAATTAAGTTAGCCGATATTTAAACATTTTTAGAATTTATTACAAACTAATGAAAAAAAATTTTTATTTGTAAAAATCTTGAAAAACTGGAAGTGCAATTATTAAAAAATATTTTTCAGTTATTGTTTAATATATGAAAAAAATTTAAAACGTCAACTAACTTTAGTATTATTAATTTTTTTTTGTGAAAATTTGACTGTCAAGAAAATCCTAAAAGCGAATTAATATCTTTTAATTTCATTTTCATTGAATGATTGAAAAAATTCTAATTGTATGTGTTTTACTATTGAAATTTGTTAAATAAATAATTTTTTACTTGGTAATGGTTGTCCTTCATTTTTTTTCGGCTTTTTCATCCTTACAGGCGGTAATTTTTTATATTTTTTTGCGCCTATCCTTGAGTATAATCTAATTGAATTAAACATACCTTAATAAGATTATATTAATTGATATAAGTAATTTTTTTTTATAATTATTGTCAGATGTATATTGTCCCTCTGTATTGTTGATTATTGTTATGGAAAACATAACCCTCATTTTGTCATGTGGGAGAGGATGATTTAAATTTACTGAGTAGAGCGTTAGTTGTAATTTCTCATTAAAATTTAAAAATTTTCACGCAATATAAAAGTGTATTTAATTAAAAAAATTAAATATAATTTCAAAAAAATTTTTCATAATTATAAACTATAAAAAAATTTTCCAAATTATAAAAATATTGGTTTTAAAAATAATTGATTAGTTCCATTAAAGTTTCAATAATTATAGGATTTGTTTCGAGAGACGCAAACAGGATGCGCAGTAGTCACACTTCGGAAACCCGGCAATGTCGTTGTCAATTTCGCTCTTACAAATACCCAGATTTTAGTTATTTAATTATCGTTGTTAATTATAATTTATATCTCATTTTGTTCGGTGAATTTTTTCCTTTAATCTGAATATATAATTATTGATCGTCACTTCATTTTTATGTTAAAATTTTGTGTAATAAGATTCGGAGTTTTCTAGTTGTATTTTAGTTCAAAGTTTGCCCACCCAACAGTCAAGCGCTAGTGTCACTTTTTAAAATTTCGAGTGTGCGCAGTCAGATTACTTTTTTGTTAAGTGTTCGGTTAAAATAAAATGTGTGTGGTGAATTAAATAATTATTTTTAGTGTGAATTAAATAATTAAATTTGAGTTTAAAAATAAAGTGAAAATAGTGTACTGAAATCGCCAGATATCTGAAAAATTTTTATTTTATTTTAATCAAAAAACAAAATTAACACTAAGAAAATTATTATTAAAAATTTCATCAATTATTTTTTAGAATTTTTATTTTTGGAATTTTTTATGTCATTGAAATTAGCAGAAATTTTGGATTTCATTTTTAAAATAAATTATTTTTAAAAAAATGTAATTAATAAATTTTACTCATCAATTTATTTGCTATAGAAATCTAAAAAATTATTAATTACTTAATTTTAGTATCATTAATTTTTTTTGTCAATTTTTATTGTGTTAATTTTGTTTTAAAATTATCAGATGTCTGTTCCAAGATGATATTTTGGAATTAAAAGGTAATATATACATAATCTAATTATAAATACTATTATAACATTAAAGTTAGCAGTCATTAGAGAATTTTTTAATTTTTTTTTAACAAAAAAATTTGTTCCAAAAAATTATTATTAAAAGATTGCATTTTTAATTTTTTTAAATTTCTATGTGTCATTTTTTTATTAATTTTTTTTTTGGTCATAATTTATTTGTTAAAAAAAATTCTAAAAATGATTAAATATCTGCTAAATTTATTATCATAATACAATTAAATATTCTGATCAAATATTTAAACGAGTTCAACGATAACAAATATCAATTTATAAAATTTGGATATTTATACATAAATTTTTATTTTCAGATATTTTGAGTCAGCGATCTGGTGGAAAAAAATTTGGGTTTGATTTTCAATCATCATGTGAGTAATAAATACACTTATAAATTATAAAAGTTTATTAAATCATTCTATAAAATTCACATACCATTATAAAACCCTGTCACCATAAATCCCCATAAACAGGAGAGAAATAAATATTTCTCAATCCCAATTTCCAGTAAATACAACAATTATTTTACTACCTTTGTTGTTTTTACTGGAGTAAGTACAAATTATTATTTTAATTACAATAAATATTATTATTTATTACAAAATAAAATAAAAAGTCTAATAATAAAAACATAATTAAATTAAAAGTAACATTAATAAAAAAGAAACAAAACTTTCGGCAGGTACGTACGAGCGTGCGCTTTTGTTAAAAAATTATTTATAAAAAAAACAAAAGTCTTTATATATTAACATAAAAATTTAACGAGTTAATTAAAAATTTGCATAATAAATAATCATAAATTAACAAATTTTTAAATAATTTATATTATTAAATAGATAAATTAATAATTTAATAGTAGTAATAATAATAGTAAAATTCATTTAAATTCCAGTCTAACCATTATTTAAGTCTATTTTAATTCACAGTATTATATTATAAAAATCTAATACCTTCCTGGCAAGACATCTTCCATTTTTAAATTTTCTTATTATCAAAAAAAATATATTAATTTATAAATATCTTCATTAATTTACCGATTAATAAATATAAACATTCATTCAATATTATTTATTAACAAAAATAAAGACTAGAAAAGTCAATTTTAATTATTTAAATATTAAAAAAAAAAAAAAAACTGGCTTTCATAAATCTGATAACTAATTGTTTTACAAATTTTATTCCGTATAAAATTTCCAACTTTAAATGATCCATTAGAATTTTTTAAATTGCAGCCAGCTTGCCTTACCCTACAAGGAGAGAAAAGAATAGATCTTATTCCTATGTAGAATGGTAACCATTACTACGCTACAAAGTAACGAAAATTTTTCTAAGAGTTCTGTGTAAATTTGCTGATAAATTTGCATAATTTCTAAGACTTTTATCAGCTAATTTACACAGAACTCTCAGAAAAATTTTCGTTGCTTTGTAACATAGTAATGGTTACTATTCTACATAGAAATAAGATCTATTCTTTTCTCTCTGCTTACTTTTGTAAAAATAACTACTTAAAGTAACTTACTTATCCTAATTATTGCACCGTCGGCCTCTAGACATTTAAAAAACATCTTTAATAATTAAAACTAAAAACATTAACTAACTAATCATAATTAAAATTATAAACTATAATTCCTATCTTTTATGAGATAAATAAAATTATTACCCGATTAACGAACTTGTTATGAGTTTATGAACCTAAAATTCGTTGATAAATCAAAGCACTAGACTATTATTCCTACCCTCGTGCGGTAAAACAGTAACAAAGCTCTCATGTTCGCTATCACTATTAAAAAAATATCTCTCCTCACTTTTAAAACTTTCTTTCTCCTTTCCTTTATCTTTAATATAGTTCGCAAAATCTACCCCCGAGTCGTAGCTTTTGGACTGGTCCCCTGCCGTGAGTTTTCTGAAGTTCCCAAAAAACACACTATCAGTATCGACGCTCTCTGCTCCGCTCTCACTTTCAGCAGCATCGCAAACCGATTCGTTTTCATCAGTTTCGGAAACACTGCCAAATTCGTACTTCAGCAAGTGTTTATTGGAGCCATTGCTGTCCGTGCTGCTGAGGTACCCAGAGTCCTCAACTTTTCCAGGATTCTTAGCACCCCTCTTCCCTTCTCGGCGGCTCTTCTTCCCTACGTGGTCGCCATTAACGACAGGAGAACATCCACCGGCCGTAGGGTTACCCGTATCAGTAAATCTCCTGTCCAGGACGTTTTTTGAACCATTTTCCTGCTGACCATTCACCAAAGACTTTCCCTCAGCTTCTGATTCTTCAGGAGGCAGAGGAACCACGTCAGGTTGATTCTGCTTCCGTTGTCTCCTGGCCTGTCTCAGATCAGGAGTCAAGTACTTCTTGTTTTTTCCAATTGAAGAAGTAGGCTGTCCGTTCAATGAATTAGTGTTCATTAAATTACTATCAACAGCCATCCTGAGTCTCGCTTCGTAGATTTCTCTCAAACTTCCGTATCCGCGCGTCAGCGAATTTCCTCCATTACGATTCCCATTTTCGTTTCTGTTGTCATTTTCATCACCTGTACTATCTAAATTCGCCTCATCTCTGAAGCTCCCTTTGCTTTTCAGCAAAATCTGGGACGGCCGTTCCAGAGAATCCACATAAACTTCATTGTTAGCTTCTTTGTTGTCATAGATAACATCCCCATTGATCTTTAACTTCATGGGCTTGCGATCCAAGGTATCAGGCTCGTACTCAGATTCATCATACTTAACATAATTATCCGGAGAATCTTGAACTTTGATCGTCAAATGACCTGGTTGTTCCGGCTCGTAGCTGATTTCTGGTCCAGAATCGTCGCTGTTTGCTGGACTGGCGTACCCGTCATTAACGTAAACTTCGCTAACTAACGAGTATCCTTCATTCCTTGAAACCAATTCCGGTAGTTTGTTGTAGTAATTTTTCCGTTGTACCTCTTCTTGGTTCTCAGTCTGTTTTTTGAGGTGCTTATTAAGCAAGTTTGACTCCAAACGCTTCTGGGTTCGCTCAAGACTGTCCACTTCATAGTCGATGTCCAGCAACTTGCGCTCCATCTTGTTGTCCAACTTCACGTCGACCATTTCCTTGATAACCGCGTCCATTATTTTCTTGGCTTGTAGCTTTGAATTAGGAAGCTCGTTAATCATGTCGGGCAAGACCTGAACCATCGAAGGCGATCCAGTAGCGGATTTATCTGAATTACTTGGAGATTTGTAGGAGTTTAGAGAGTTCAAGGACTCGAAATTCGTTTTTTCAGAGCTTCCGTCCGGGGAAAAGCGTCTTTCGTTCATTTTTGATTCAATCTGACTTTCCAAAGCCGCATTTTCCTCCATTTGTTTAATGAACGAATTTTCAATAGCCTTCCGAACCTTGTCGTTGATTTGGTTTACTTCGTTGATGGTGTTGATCTTCTGTTGGAGTAAAGTACACTTGCGGGTGCGACAATACCGGTCGTAGTTGGTGTCTTCAAACATCGACTTGGTGGAGCGTTTTGAGACGCTGTGTTGGCTGTTTTGGTCGTCATCGCATTCACTTAGTGCAATATTCTGGAAAGTACGAAGCATCGGCGGATCTTTCCAGGTTGTCAGGGAGTTTCTGCTGGTGTTTCGTCGCGGAATGTCGTTTAGATATTCCAGACTGCGGGCAAACACACGCGAATTGTCTTGTAGTTGGTTTTTATTGAAACCATTGTAGTGATAGTTGTTGTTGTTGTTATCTAATTTACGCCGCGATTCTGAAGGAGGCTTGATGTCTTCAAGCCAAGCACGGACCCGACTTTCCCCAACTGGACGCAAATGGTCGTCAGGAAGATTTAGCAAGGGTAGGTTGCCGTTACTGGTTGATATTTGCCGGGTGTCCAAGCAACCTGGACAACCGGTACATTTTTGAGATTTCCGGGATTTTGTAACTGAACTTCGGATTGATGAGGCTGCGCGCTTGTGGGAGGTGCTGCACTTATCTGAACTAACGCTATCTTCTTCGGGAATTTTGGTGAGAGTCGGTATGAAACGCTTAGCAGTTAATTTGTGCTTGGCGATGGATATCACTTCGCGGATTTTTAGGATGAATTCGATGGCTGCTGGTGGTGGAGCCTAGAAAAATTTAGAATTGTTTGTCGTTTTATTTTTTAATTTATTTGATAAAATATTCATAAAAATAATTTTAAATAAGTCTTTTCAATAAAAACTGTCGATGTAAATATTTAGTGAAAAAATTGGATTTTTTGCCAAGACAGCTGTTTCGGGGCGTGGCCTGGGCAGGTTGCTAAGGTAGCAGTAAATGGGGCGTGGCTTAGCCCAGTTGCTAAGGAGAGTTGCTAGGGGGCGTGTCTAAGGAGCATTAGAAAGAGGATTTGGTAACTTTTTCTCTATTATTTCATTTTTAAATGTTTAATAATTGTTAAATTTTTTTAATATAATTATTTTTCATGCAATTCAATTGTCTAACTGTTAATGATGAATAAATAAATAAATAAATAAATAATTAAATTTATCAATTCACTTACCAACAGTAATTGTCGATCAAAGTAAGCCGGATTGAAATACAATTTTCTCCGCTGAATACCCGGTAATACCGACATATCAAACTGCTGGTGATGCAATTGCTGCTGAAACTGATTAGCAGTATCAGCAGTCTCAACAATCCTGACATCTTCCTCGGGCAAGCGTTCAGCAATTATTGCGGAGGATGACGAACCCATCATTGAGTCGTTAGCATGCTCGACAAACATCGCATGGGGATGAATAATAGCAGAGGTTACTTTCTCGAATCCGGTGTCGGAGTCAGTTGGATTGTACTCCTCGCCAACGGGGTCACTAGTCTCGCTGTGAAGGCTATTGCTGTCACTTTCAAAGTGTCGGTTCAGCAAAGGATTATTTTTTATCAGTCCCGCAGCCTCGCGGCTAGGAATTGTCAGCTCTGGGTCCCGGGCATTTCTTTTCCGGCGGGCTTTGCGGGTGTGTAGGTACAGAGACACGCTTGCGATGTATATCAATACTAACAGCAGGATTGAGATTCCTATTGCCGTATATTCGAGTGTTGAGAGGCCTTGGTGAGATGGTCCAGTCGAGACGAATGAAACTTCTCGAATATCTGAAATTATATTTTTATTTTTAGAAATTAATTTATTCTCTTGATACTTTTAATACTTCTAAATTCATGTTTTGATAAAGCCGGATCGGGCTATGAAATTACAAAAATTATTTATTATAACTTTTTAATTTGTTATAAAAATGTGTTCGTCAAGTAACATGTTGTATTAATATTAGTTAATCAAATTAAAAAACCGTGTCAGAGAAGCTCCCACTTCGCTGGGCGCTTTATAGAATTGCATTTTTAAATCTAGACTTGAAATTTAATTAGAGTATTGTTTTGACTTGCACAGATTCTCAATTCTATCAAATTGGCATGCACTTTTTATCCATGTAATTATTCTAGCTAATATTCATTGTAACTTTCAATGTGCAATCATTATCACATTCCCGTGTCTTTCTTACAAGAATTAATAATAATTGATATAAAAAAAAAATTCGTAATGAGCATTGAAAGTTTCAGTTAAAGAAATTGCAGGTCTCATAAGTGAAAAAATCTGCTTAGTATCTAAAGATCAATAGAATTAAAAAATTTATTTTAAACAAATGACAATCGAATAGAATAAATTTAGTTACAATAAAAATTCATTATTTCTAAGTCAAAAAAATATAGGTTCCGGATAAGTAATCACCACCATATCATGTACTAAAACCTTCTCCGAAACATGCTGCATCTTATGGTATAAGTATTATTCCGATCGGTTCAGTAGTTTTCGCTGTATAACCGAACAAAAAAACCAGCTATCCATTTATTAGTATAGATAATTTGGAATTGAATCTCTTTTAAGGAGCTTTTATTTATTTATTTATTTATTTCTTTATTTACATCTCAACAGCCCAAGGGCCAATAACAGAGATACAAAAAGATACAAAAGTAATTCTGTATGGCACATGTCATTAACATTCTTGTGAATTACATATTTATATAAATTATGAAAATAGACCTTTGACAACGTAATAATAAGCTTTTAGCGATTATGCGCCCTCTGTTGAAGTTTTTTCACACTAAATTTTATCGAAAAATTACATATAGTGTTATATAGCCAAATTAGAAAATTTTTTTACGAATTATATAAAAATTAGTCATATCAGGCTATTTGTGGACGTATATAATTTTTCAACCATTCGTAGTATTGAAAATTTCCGACAGATGGCGCATGATCGCTGAATCTTCTCCATATAAGAGAATTAAATTTGAGGTGTTAAGATGAGAATAATTTTTTTGACTCTTCTAAAGAGCTTATTTGACATTTATTTTTAGTTTTATCAACTACTGAACCAACGTTCATTTAGAAGAATGTATCACTTGTATAAATTTCTAGAAAAAATAAAAAATTATTTTTTGATTCTTATACATAGCCTGATATGGTAACATATGACTATGTCAGAAAATTTTTTCACAAATAATTGATTTTTAAAATGCAAAGTAATCAACTTACTGCTTCTTGATGGCGAACCCGCGACCCTAAACGCGACACACGGTGTAAATACACCTGGATTTGTTGAATTAGGCGACGCATCTCTGCAGACTAATTTAACCGCGATTAATTTACCTTCCGCGGATTCTCTCAGTCCAACGTCACCTATCCACTGCAAAATAATAAATTTAATTTAATTATCACAGAATTTAATTCCGTATGCAATAACTCATAACGTTTATAAATTACTCAATTATTTACCTGAATAAACGTTTTGTTTTGATCTTTGAAAATTCGGAACGGTGACTCTGTACTGGATAAATTTCTGAACTCCGACCAGCCTGATCTGCCGAGCTGCTGAGCACCAGCGATACCACATACTGGGGCCGTAACACCTGTACCACGTTATAATAATTTCTTTTAAAATTTACAGGAGTAGCATTAGTAGTAGTAGTAGTAGTTGTATGGAAAAGTAGTAGTAGGTTAACGCATATTTATATATAATAATGAATAATGAGATATAGCAATTGATTATCTCGTTATTTTCATAAACTCACTTACCCTGAAATTGAATTTCTGCTTGAGGATAAATTATCTGTCCAAGTTGCGGCAAAAATACGTAAGGAATTCTTTCCACAACACCGGCATTGCTGATAAAACCTGTGACTCTGCATTCTGAAAATTACCACTGTTTAGATTTTTCATCCTACATCTTTTGTAATTATTATTATTCTTATTTATTTATTATTATTCGTTTTATTAGTGTACTGTTTTATCAATTGACACTGACTGGTTTATCTAATCTTGTAAATTAAATCAAATTGTAGTTAATGGTAAAGTTTAATGTTGATAAAAATTAATCTTGAAATAAATTTATGGATTTTATCTTAAATAATTGAATTTTTAATAGAATTTTTTTTTATAGATTTTGTCTGATTTCAAGGAATGAGGGATGGAGTGTGCAGAGTTTCAACGAATGGTGAGTCAAAATTGTTTTGTTCATGGATTTTTCTGTACTTGAAAAGATTAAATAGTCGAAATGATCATCTAGTTATTGCAGAGTTTTTTTAAATTTAACTTGATAGGAATTAATACTACTTAGGTAATTAAATAAACAATCTCTATTAAAGTATCTACCAACCCTATTATTTAATTTACAATTCTTTACATTAATAACAGCTGTAAAATTTTATTTTCGAATATATCTATAAACATCATCAATATTATGAGTGTTATTATCTAATATTAATATTGTTTATCAGAATTAGCTCATTAAATTTAAAATTTACAGTGGTCAATTTTATTATAAACTTTACAATCTCCAAAAAAATATTTATAATTCGAATAATTGAGAGATAGTAACAGCTATCATCTAATAAACTAAGAAAAATTTAATTTAAAAAATCATTATCCTCGATAGTAACCGTTACCATCCTCAATAATAACTACTAAAATTCAAATTAAAAATATTACGATGCTTTCTTAGAGAAACTTCTATTAAATGATTATTAATTCTGATTATAAAATTATAAAATTAATTATTTTAACACTTAAAAATTTTGCTACTATATTAGATGGTTAACTCTAAAAATTTCAAATTGTAGATGATATAATTTAATTTTCTACGTATAGGATTCGAAATGTACTAAAATTCTTTTTAATAACGATTAAATTTCAATTTTTAGGAAAATTATACAATTTTTTCTAAATAGTCTAGAGATTTTTTAATAACTTATTAATTTTTTAACAATCTTGAACCATAAAATTCTTGTAAATTTATATTTTGTTTGAAATATCAAACTAGCCAAAATTTTTTCAATATAAAAATCATTCTACATAAAAATCTAGAAGCATTTTCAACAATTAAAAATCTTTTAAATCACACATACAGAAATCAAGTCGCTGAAAAATAAAAACATCTATGATGAATGAAAACATTAGTTTCCAATAAATTTCAAGCCAAAAAAAACTTAACAGAGTAAAAATAAAATTTATCTGTGTTGAGCAAGTTAGTTTAGAATCTTTAGAATTTACAATTGGACACGAGTGATTTACGCTATTGCAAGTTTTCCCGTTGCTTGATTTTTTATTAAAACAAACTTTATTCCCTGGTTAAAACTCCTCTAAATGTTAATATAAGTAAAAGTAATGTCGAGATGCTAAGTAAAGTCTCCGCAGGGATTGAAACCCTTGAACCCTGACCCCGTAAACTCGACATTCAATCTATCTCCGTAAATACCCACATATATTACATTATATCAACAAAATCCAACCATAAATCCAGTTCGGTTTTTACCAAGCAAGAAAAAATATAAATATCAGTAATTAAAAATTCAATCTTGAATTTAATAGTGCTTTTGACGATAATAGTGCCTTTGTCGCTGGACATTTTGTCGACCCGTGAAATTTGATGCAACAATTATCGCGTAATTATCAGCCTCCGTACGAATATACGACCCTAAGCATCAATTAATCTTATTATATATTCACGGACTTTTTAATTAAATTTATGAATTTATAACTTAAATTGAAGTTTCATATTAAAAGAGATTTTTATCGAGATTATATCATCAAGCCACATATCTCATATCTCATAATTTATGTCCCTTTCGTTACTTATATTATTATGTTATTTCATACATAAAATGCCGAGTGGCAACAGCAAGAAGGTCTTAATAGAATTTCACACTCTAATGTCTGTAACTTTTCTAAATTGTTTCATTAATGTCCAGCTGCAGCTTATGAAAATTATTATTATTCATTTCGTTTGTTGTACACACTAATGTACTAATGTGGTTTTCATGCGTGGTATTATCATTATTTTCGCTAGTATTGTCATTACTATACTCGCGTGTTAGACTCACTAAGAAGAAGGACGTGTACATATGATTTTCGCATGACCTTTGACTTTTATTTTCATTCATCTTTTTGTTCATTAAAACCGTGGTTATATTTATCTGACTTAGAAATTTTTTGTTTGGATGATAATGACTTTGTGATTGAGCGTAAGTGATTTCGTTATTTTTTATAATTTATTTCAGGATCATTTTTTGCTAAATAAATCCCAAGTTGGATTTTTGTTAGTGTAATTTTTCAAAAATTTTTTTAGATTTTTTCGAGTGAGTTTATAAATATTAAATAATTGATCTTGTAGTATAAGCAATTTAAAAATTATAATTTTTATTTAAAATCAATTTTTGGGGGTTACTAATTAAAATTTATCCTAAAAAATGGAGATATGAAAAAAACAACAAGGACTTTTTTTATAAAAAATTTAATTTATATACAAATAAGTATTCTTACAATTATTTTGTTTCTTCAAAATTTCTTCCAGAATTTTAACTTCAAATATTATAAACTAAGTTATAAAATCTAGCTAAGGAATGTTTGCAATAAAATTATAAATATCGCAATTAATTAACAAGTTTTTTGTTACCCCCATGAAAAGAAAATATAAAAAAAATATATGTTGAAATATATTTTAAATATATTAAAAATCTATAAAAAATATGTATAGTAAATATATTTTTAATAACTAACTTTTGACCGATTTTCATATATATTTTAGATATATTAAAAATATATCTTAAACTACATAAAAAATACATAGCTAAAAATATAAAAAAAGATATCTTGAATATATCTAAAATATATTTGAAATATATAAAATATATATGAAAATCGGCCAAAAATTAGCTATTAAAATGTATTTACTATACATAATTTATATATATTTATTATAGATTTTTAATCATCATTCAGGTGAATTTTTTTTTTAAATATTAACAACAATGTCATTACTTTTATCATAAAAAAAATTAAATTATGAATATCAACATCAAAAGTCTGCAAACAATCGAGAAAGTGGCTTTTGACGAACTGAAAGTGTAAAAATAAAATTTATTCTTCTACATTTTCTCTTTTCTTGACGTCATAAATAAAAGCGCTGACGATAAATCTGGAGAGGAATTTCCATAATTGGAAAGTTAATAAATCAACCCCTGATTGTAAATTCGGCGATAATGGGCGTTTCCTACGGCCTCTGAATTGCAAATTAGCGATAGTGATAATGGTAATTAACCTGTCTTAGGATCAACTCGGTGAATTTTTTATTTTTTCATGAATTATTAAGTATAAACCTACACGAATGTACTCACATGTCAGGAATACTTTATGGGCATCGACCCAAATATTTTAATTTGTTAATTTTGTATAAATAAATTTTTCACGGTAACTAAAAATTAGTTTAAGCGAAACAATTACATTTATAATTGAATGAGTAAATTGAACAGTCTTCGATGATTGATCACTTATTACAGTATTATTATACAGAGATTTCCGTCAGCGTATCGCGTGTAGAAATATAATTAAAAAAAAGGCTCGTTTTTGATTATAATTGTGATAAAAATGATATTGATAATAACAACTTACCGTGGATGTCGCTCACGCAAATGTTCAAGTCCTCACGAAAAAGAGCCAGCTCTGATTTGCATTGACAGACACAGGTTGTGTTTGTGGTGACTGGGCTCGTTGTTACGCTGGATGTTAATGATGATGAATTAATGCCATCAGATACTTGGGATATTTGTCGTTTGTAAGGATTCGCTGTTCCGCTACTGACGGCTGTGCATGCAGTAGCGCAAGAACCTTCACGCAAATAAAATAAATCTTCTTATTCATAGCTCGCAGTGTATTTAACGGTATTTATATATTTATATGATTTTCGTATCAATAATTATTTTTAAAAATTGTTTTAGGTAAATATTATCTTATTTTAATATTTTTGATAGTTTTTAGCAAAAAAAAAATTTAGCTCTGAAATTAAAAAAAATTTATGGTTTTTTAGTTTGTTAAAATAAATTTATTTTTTGTAATTTTTTAATATTTAATATTTTAATTCTTATAAAGAGTTCTGAATTTTTTGAGGATAATAAAAAACTTTAGTTTAATTTTGAATAAAATTAATTTTTCAAGATATTGACCGTTAAAAAATTTTTTTAATAATTTATTAATTTTGAATTAAATAACAAGAAATAAATGATTGAGAAGACTAGCTTTAACCAGTTACAGGTGTTAAATATATTCCAACAAAACTAGTCGTGTATATCAAAGTGAAAAAGATAAATCTCGGATAGTTCGCACGAATGTTAAAACAAGTAAAGTACTTAGCATATTCTTAACACAATCATTATTTTGGAATGACCTATTTTTCAGTACCAATAATTAAAAATTAATAGTGTCATAAATTCAACCTTAAAGATAATACTTTTATTGAGTAAATTCAAAATAACGCTTAATAATATTAATAAATAATAAAAAACAAAATAAATAGTAGCAACATACCCTCGACAGTAAAAATATCACCGTCAATATGTCGAACCACTGAAATTTCCTGTCCTGATACGCTGATAATTTGTAAGCTGGTCGTAAGTACGAATAACGATAGAAACATTTTTTTATCGGCATTCTGAAAACAAAAAAAATAAATAAATGATAGTAAAAAAAAATTACATTAAAATTAACATAAAACAAGGTTTTCAATTTTTTGCATGGGTAAAAAAAAAATATGTATTTGATAGTTGTCCAATAGAAAACCACGGCGATAATTATATGACTGGACATGATATTTATGAGTCTGTGAATCATCTACCCGAAGTATCAGGCAATTTGCCAAAATAAAGATATCTCGTTTATGTCTCTATACGCCGGAAACCCGTTACTTTTTTATTTCGATGTGTTTTATTGATTTAACGAGATTGTCAACTTGAAAAATCTATTCCATTTAGTTTTATTAAAATTCATTTTATACTTTTAGTTTTAGCTTCACTGTACACTTGAGATAATAATAATAATAATAATAATAATAATAATAATAATAATAATAATAATAATAATAAAATAATGTATTACTTTTAATTTACTACACGGAGCGATAATTGTATATTTTTATTTTTCGGCATTTAAATAATTCAGAGTTTGTGGAATTTTTTTACTACGGTGAATTTAAAAATTTTTTACCAAGATTTTTAGTCTTCTCAAAAACTAGTTAATTAATTAAAAAATTTTTGTGCATAAATTTATTTGTTTAAAATTTTTTTTTCAATCAAAATGAAATTTTAAATTTTAAGTTGTTCATTTCATTGTATAAACTCGTTTGAAAAGCTACAAAATAAATGAAAAACTTGAAAAATATCTCATAAATAAATTTTTGCTGCTCTTGCAGCTGTAAGTCATTAAATTAAAAATCAAAAGTCTCAAAAGCCCAATTAATAACATCCTTTAATGAAGCAATAATTGACTGCCAATTATAATTTTATCAGATGAATTACCGGAAGAACACCTCCAAAAAAGTCTACTCCAATTCAGTAATAATAATAAATGGTTGAAATAAAACATTGTCGAGGTATTTTGATGAGGCGAAAGCCAAAAAATTGATCACCAAAGATCCGTGACGCGAAAACCCGTCAATATATACAATTATAACTTCGGTTCGAAAAAAGCCACTCAAACGGAGCAGAGACAAGAGAACTTTAGACTTTTAATGATGCCCTAGCGGAATCCATCCGATGGATAATTAGTAGCATTGCGTCGAATCCTCGCGTATTTGGAGCATCCAAATGATTTAAAAGGTCCCATCACGTCACATCAGTTAGTATATAAATATACAGTTAGCCAACTTATTGATAAGTACAGCTCCCTTACTCGGTTTTTTCCTTCTCATCACCCGGAAGACAAATGTTATATCCACTTATCCTTATATACATTTATAATTTACATCATTATCATTATCATTATGTATACAATTGGGTTGAATCCTTTTATACTTAAAAGTTTAAGAGTAACTTATCCTCAACTCCTTAACATGACATTCTCGAGCTCTGTTGAGGCATTAAACTTTTATTTTAACGAGTCTTTAGGGTCTTTAGCGGGCACGTATCGGTGGGAGTTTTAAGTGACACGAAGGATATGAAGGACCGCTTGTTAGATCCCGTTGCATATCATCATCTCGTCTCATCTGATCGGTGCATAGGAGGTGTTTCAAGATAAAAAAATGTATAAATATAAAATATGTTATAAGTCATGAAATATCGTAGGCGTGGTTTGAATTATACCATGATGATACAAAATACAAATGCAAATTTAAATAACCTAAAATAAGACGCATCAATTCGTGCTGTTATGCATCAACGAGTATACCGATGCGGTGATTTGCTCCTAGTGATGTGTAGTAAGGATCTTGGATTTATGATTCGGAATTATTCTGCTTGAATGGGATTTGTTTTATTACAAAATATTTATAGCAATAAAAACAGAAAGATTTGGTAAATTTAAGTATCATATTCTTAAGCATTTTTTTAACAAAATTTAATGATAACATAGAAAAAAAGGTTCACTTGTGCCAAGAAAATTTATTTAAGTCAAGAAAATCTTTTTGTTTTGAGAAAATTCAGCCTCTTGCTCCAAAAAATTTAGTTCTTGATAGCAGTAAATTTTCTTGTCTTGAGAAAATTTCTCTCTTGCTCCAAAAAATTAAATATAAAGATAGAAGTAAATTTTCATTAATATTTTTATTAATTAACATGTCAAATGGGAAGATCAAATAATATTTCATCGTTTTTTTCATTCAATATGTATAATTGTACGCTAAATAATATAAAATGGGTATCAAATATTCAAGAGAAAAATTTTCTCAAGGTGAGAAAATTTTTTTCTCAGCTGAAGTAGGTGGCGCTGCTTCCCTAAAGTATCCAAAAATCTTGATCAAATATAAAAATTTAATGTTTCAAGAATTTATGATAATTTGAATTAAGAAAAATTACTTTCACCAAGAATAGAATTTCTTGAAAATTTTCTTGAGCCAAGAATTTTGTTCTCCAGTCAAGAAATTTTTTTTTCTGTGAAAGAAAGGATCAATTTTAAGCATCCATGTTTTTGGAATATTTAGTGAAAAAAAAGCGACTAGTTACGGATTTCAAAGAAGTGACAGATTGCCCCAACTTTGCCGTAAATTTAATATTTTTACCACAATCACATCATCCATTTATTGCGATGAATTATATATTTTAAAACTTCTGGTAGAACATTGCGCTCAAGGCATAAAATGTAAATATAAATATAAAATATGTATACTTTAAACTGGAGTGTCGGTCGTTGCTCGTCAAGGTCATACAGAGAAACAACAGATGGATGGATAGATGATGTAATAACAACAATCATATAAATAATAATAATAGTATAAAAAATTAGCAAGACACTTTGAATAACATAGTTGAACAGTTGCGAAAGATCCTGTTGGATGGTGATATCATGTAGAAGACGAAAATTTACTTAAGTGCTACTCTATGTCGTGTAACGACTCTCTTATTACGTATGATCACAGCGCGTGTCTTCAGACGAACTAGACATTATATTAGTCGAGTACAATCTGCGTACTGTAAATCGGGTTCTTAAAGTCTATTTCTTCGTTTTGTATACCTATGTATGCAATACGATGATGATTGGTGATTTTAGGTTCTAGAATATGGAATTACTTCCGCGTACGCCTGGACAATTGTAGTTTTGATGGCAAGATCTAGGCCGGATGTTTATTACACTGACCTGCTGGGTTTCATTTTTATTTAACGTGCTTTTTATTTGTTGAGTTATTTTTCTGGGGAAATTAAAGTTTACGGTTTTATAATTTGGTATAAAATACTTTAGTTTTTGAGGATGCTTTTGTTTTTGGGTGGAAGGTATCGAAGCCGATTCAACTATTGGTTATTTGTCGATAAATATTTTTGATATAGTCTAATATGGGATGAGTCGGAATTTGAATAATAAATGAAGATATTAAATTATAAAAATTGCAATTATCTTCATTTATTGTCCAAATTCCCAAGATCGAGTTATCTAAATAATATTTAATTTTTATATGAAATATAACGACGTTCTAATTAGCAAATTGTCTAACTCCATTTTAGAGAATTTTTTATTTGTACGAAAAAAACAATTAGTTCAAAATTTATTATCACTTTAAAAAACCATTTAATATCATTATTATCTAATAGAGATATAATATTTATTTTATTTATTTATTTGGTTTAAATGCCAAGGCAATAGCCGAATGGCAAATTTAGGTTTGAATCATTGAAATTATTTATAATTTGATTATCGCTATATCAAAATGTTAAAAAATCACCCTCTAAAAAATAAGGAGTTAGACAAATTGCTAATTAGACCGTCGATAAATAGGTTCAGCAGTTGATTAAGCTAAAAATTAATGACATATAGCTTTTTAAGAGACCGAAAAAATGATTTTTATTTTATACTTAAAACTTCAAAATTATAACTCTCTTATAGTGAGACAATTTAGCGATGATGCGCCATCTGTCGAAGGTATTAAGAATTATAAATAGGGAAAACAGGAAAATTTAACCTTGACATTTTTATATCAAATTATTCGATATGGCTTGGTATATGATCGTATAGATTAACAACTAAAGAAGAAAACTTTCTTTTATTGAAAATAAATTATCAACAAGAAAACTAAAACACTATTCATTATTACTAACCCAGAAAAAAAAAAAATTAAGATAAGTTGTTTTCATACGCTATCATTATCACTCTCTGTTATTTACCGACCACTAATTAAATAATTTCACTTTACCTTAAAAGACCACCGAAATAGTAAAGAAACGTATAATAGCAGCAATAAACAAAAGTAATACGGCTTAATCATAGTTTATTGATCAAAAAAAATTAATTTTAATTATCTGATGTTCTATTATATATCTACCGATAGATCACCGGCAGCTGATTTACAGCTAATTAACAAATTTTTAACGGTACCACTATCTGCTAAAATAAAACATGTAATAAAACTGTCCGCGTTAACAGCTACCAGTAGAAAATTACACATTAGATTATTTATTATACTCTATTAAAAATAAAAAAAAAATAAAATTAACTGACTCTTAAAGTTTATTATTATTGTTAAAAATTTTTAATTATTAATTTCGATTAAAATTTCAATCAGTGAGATTAAAAATACTTAACTATCGGGCGGTTTATTGAATTGCAGGCACGCGAGTAAGAGATATATAATAACGATGGAAGACAAAAATATAAAGCAGTTTAATTGCACTGCTAACAGAAATAAAAAGATTAAAAATTGATATCTAACCCATGAATTTTTATTTTATGATTAAATCCGTTGGATCAAAAAAATAGAAGGAAATTTTTAATTTTTTAAACTGTTTAATGGCTGTGATATCACCCCGCGGTTGTTCGGGAAACATTTCTCGTGACAACATTCCTTTTACCCTTTAACGATCTCACGCAGATCCTAACGACGCTCGTTAAACTTAATTGATATAGGAAGTGTTGAGTTTAAACGGGAGAATAACGCCATAAACTTTTAGAGAAAGATCGGATTTTTTATCGCTTATACTTATTTTTAAATAATTGATATGTTTAAAGAACTTAGTCGTCAACTTGGACTTACGACTGCAACTGGAATAATTATTTAGTACTAGTTATACGGTATTTTGAATATTTAGAAATTTAGTAACAATAAAATTATTAAGATCTTTGCTGCTTAGTCTGTTAAATTATTGCGGGTTTTTACGGGTTGAGTTTATTTATATTTATATCACCTGGCGTAGTCAACAGATGGGTAGCGTGACGCGAACATAAATGTCAAATATATATGCCTGTGATTATAAATTTTTATCGTTGAATGTGAGTTTATAATAATTCTTTAACATGCAAATGCTATATATTATTGTTCCTCGAGTCAATTATTGTTTTTTTGGGATTTTTCTAGAAATTCTATTCTTGGTGGAAGTAATTTTTTCTTAATTCAAATTATCATAAATACTTGATACAATAAATTTTTATATTTGATCAAGATTTTTAGATTTTTAGGGAAGCAGCGCCACCTACTTCAGCAGAGAAAAAAATTTTCTCACCTTGAGAAAATTTTTCTCTTGAATATTTGATACCCATTTTATATTATTTCAGCGTGCAATTATACATATTGAATGAAAAAAATGATTCAATATTATTTGATCTTCCCATTTGACATGTTAATCAATAAAAATATTATAATGAAAATTTACTTCTATCTTTATATTTAATGAAATATAAGTGAAATTTCTTGTGTCAAAAAAAAATTTTTTTTTCGCTCAAGATAATAATCAGGAAGAAAAATATTTTCTTGGCTCAAGTGAACCTTTTATTCTGTGTAACGATCGCATGGTTATTTATGATCATGTGATCATGTATGACCATAGATGTGACCAAGTATGATCACATGATCATGATCATTAATGACTCATTTTTCGCGGTTTTTAGTTTTTTTATATTGATTAAAAAATATAAAACAAAGTCCACTAAAAAAAAAACTACCGACTAACAAATTAAACTAATTTACTAAAAGTAAGAATAGAATTCATTTCTCAGCGATAAGTATTTACATCATTAGCTATCATTAAAAAAAATCATGTCCATAGTTACATAACCTCGAAAGAAAAAGTGGCCTAGTCTCTTCAGACACATCTAATTAGTCTGGAGGTCACCGGTATAGTTATAAATTTATTAGAGACGATGAAACTCGTTTAGCATACAAATATAAATAAGAATATTCGTAATTACATAATCTCATAGTTAACTGTTGAATCTCCTATTGTGTCTGATAGATATTTATTGCATTACCAAAATCGAGATGGATAAAAAATTGTAAAGCCAAAAAGCTCATCCATTAAAATAACAAATTAAGTAATCTAGCTGGTTTTATTTCCCTGCTGGCAGACTGGGATATGGATCATTGTCCTCTGACCTGGGATTTTATTAAATCACGTTAATTATGGAATTTATTTCGCATAAATTAATAATATATTATGTTGGTATTGAATAAAATATAAATTAATAATAAATATATTGCATACGGTACATTTAAATTTAGAATATTTAAATATAAAAATTTTTTTTGCGATCATGAAATGGTGTAGGCCTACGCCATAAGATAAAACTTGGATTTATTTGTAATCGAACGTGAATTATTTGATCAAGTGGCTCATTACTCCTTATCATCTACGAGATACATAGGATTTTTTTTTAAAAATGTTTAAAATAATCGATGAAAGTTATTTAATTTAAAAAAAATTCATGAAAGCTAATATGGTAATTTTGTTTTTTGAGTTTTTATTTAAAGGCTTTTAATATCGGTATTCTGGATTAATTATCATTCTTATTACATTACACTTGGATTTTATTGACTACAACGGTTAAAACTTGAAATTAAAACACACTGACTGATTTAAGATTTCAAAAAACTGGTTTTTTTATTTTTGTTAAAAATTTTTTTTCTTACTTTTAAGCGGGAATTTTTAAAACAAAATACATATATACTAACAGTTGTATTATTATCCAGTATGTGGATGCTTAAAAACCGCTTGAGAAGAAATAGTAGACGTTTCAAAGTGTCATTGTCTAAGAAAACATTTCACTCGTCTGAAGTGTCGTGCCTTCTATTAACAAGTTCTGCACGTGCACACTCGTCTTGTTTCGCAAACACTCGGAATAAAGCATCAAGAACAAGAACTTTTGTTTATCTACAAACACCTCACGGCTCATAAATCCCAAATTTATTTTTTATCACATAATATATATATATACTGTTTTAAACATACATTCACTTTTGTTATGAATTTCCCGTTGATTAATTAACATGCTAATTACGCGGAACAAGATTTTTTTTTATGAATTATTAATATTCTTCTCAAAATTAAATATTATTGATTTCGGTATTTAATTAGGATTAACGTTTTATTTTTTTTTATATTTTTATAAATCTTCGAATATTATTTTTAAATGATTTACCAGTGTAAAAAATTTTTATAAGAACGGTTCTTTGACATTTGTCGTTTAATTTACAATTTAATGATTGGAATTATTTACGCTTACTAATACAAAAAATACAGAAATTTTCAATTTCTTTGAATTGAAATTTTTTTTAAAATTAAATTTCTTTTAGAATTAAATAAAGAATTAATTTTTTTAAATTAAATAAAGAATTAATTTTTTAAAATTAAATACAGAATCAAAAATTTTCAGATAAAAAAAAAGTTTTGTCAAAAAAACAAAATTTCAGTGCTTCTATACTTAAAAAAAATTTTTTTAAGTATCAATAATTTTTTTTGCAATTAACAAAAAAATAAATAAAAAAACAGTGATAAAAAATCGAATAGAAGTGATTGGTAATGATAATAAAAGAAGCAACTGTCAGGCAAAAAATTAAAATTTAGCATTCCAGCTCATTTGCTAACCAACCGCGAACTCATCAAGTTATTTTCGCCTGGTTCGGGCCGTATAACCGGTGGCCACATGTGGTCCCGGTATTTCCTCTTAAACTTTTCTCAATTTACGGTTGCTGTTGAGGACGAAAAAAAAATAAAACATCAAATAAAAACTTAAATAAGAAAAATTTTTAGTGGATTTATAAAAACCGAGTAAATAAGCAACTTGTTTTTGTAATTAGTTCCCGGTGTTACGTTTAATATTCCAGGGTCCAGCGGTTTCTTTTAACTTCTCTCCTGAATTATTTATAACCAAGTTGATCCGTCCCGATGAAACAACGTTTACTCGGCCAATCAAAATCATATCAAAGCTCCCATATTATGTCTGCACTTTAAATTTAAATTATTATTTGTAGTTTATGTCGCTTCCCATCAATATATTATGACATGAGACGTATAATGAGTGACATTAATTGGTGTAGATCAAATTTATTTACAGGTTCGCACATTTTTATCGCACGTGTAATAAACTCACAGGACATTAATTTCATGTATCAAATAACTCATTTTGTAATAAAGCAATGATGCTTTCTTATTTATCGTTTAAAAAGTTATTTTTCACAGGAGAGTAATTTATATGAAAGCAGAGTAGAGTGGAGGGATATAAATAGCCCGAGTGAGGAAAAGAAATTGTCAAGGGGGTTGTCGCGGTGTCCAGTAAGTGGATTCGTGAAACGAGATCCAGTTCTCCAATTTGATCGGGAGTGTCCATTTTTTATTTTTTTTTATCGGGAACTTGTCACGCCTGGACTAATTAACGAGCCATTTTTTGTAACGGAATTTAAGAGAAATTTTGAGGCTCTTTATCCAAAGGTTTTTATTTAAATTTAGAAATTTTGAGGATGATACATATCAACACTTAATAAGAAATGAGTCAAGTTATCTTTGTATTAATATTTCATTTTTTACATTACACTGAAAAAAAAGTTTAAGTCCTATTGGTATACTCTTTTTTAATGAATTGGTATTGCGAATATGATGTAAAAGAGTTTAAGTATATAATCGCAATACTTGGTTTAAGTGAGTGACTTATATTTTCCGTACGATAAAAATAAAAACATTGTCAATCGAGATTAACCTATATAAATTACAATAATTGTAACATTAGTGTTTTAACTATTATTTTTTAATAAATAAAATTAAAAAAATTACCAAAAAATAAAAAAAATATTAACATATGTGAGTCGTCAGGAACAACTTAGATATTGTTAATTTTTTAAAATTTTAATAAGCAAACATCTGACAGCTCTTATGAGTTTTTCATAAGTACAAAATTACTATAAAATCAAATAAATATTTGAAAAAGGCAAAAAATTTCGAAAAAGGTTTAAAAAAAATTTTGGTTTAATATAAGTAATTTTTTTAATTGGATCAAAACGTTGTCAGACGTTTGTTAATTTTAGAATCATTTCTATATTTTCTTTAGGAGGAATTCTGTTGATAATAAGTATTCGTTAAAATTCATATTTAGATGAAGAAATTGATAAGGCAGCTTTTGCTAATTTAACAGAAGTAATAAAAATTCTTAAGAATTATTCCAAAAGCTGGCCCTCAAATCAAGTTCTGGTCCAAATGGAAGGGGGAATTTAGTGATACTTTTGTCCTTCAACCCTAACATTAGTTATTTGTTTCAGTACTGTTGATTTCTATTCAATTTAATTAATTATTCCGATCAATCATTTATAATTGTACGATCTAACCATTACTAAAATTATTATTTAGACATAAAAGATTTTAAAAACTAATTATATGAATATCAATATACCTTATCATATATACTAAGTTAATATTCTGGGACTTAAATTATAATTATTATTAACTATTTATTAATTTTTAAACAAATTTAATTTTTAAATCAATGAGTTGATCGTAATGTCTTTAACCTACAGCAATTAAATATTTATTTGAGTGTATTGTGGTTATGAGTATTGCGCAGGCGCTCTCGGTTTAAGTGTATGACTTAAACGAGTTTCAGTGTAGCGCTTAAAAAATATTGCGTTGAGACTTAAATATTGTTTAAGTATATTCGCAATACCAAATATTTCAATATCACTGAAACTTATAAGTGTGAGACTCATACTTTTTTTTCAGTGTATGATTCTTTTTAATTAAGTGTTAAATTATACAGAAGTGAGGCTATACCTATTTTTAGCAATGAAAAATTTACTTGTTCATGTAATTTTTTTTAATTTACATTGTCCAGCGGATTAATGATAAATAAAGTGAGATTACCAAAAAATTAAATTTTATAAAGATTTTTGAATTTGAAAATTTCTCAAAATGAAATTTCGACTTTTGATCAACTATTTAAAGGTTATATATTAATTTTTCAACATTGTGAAATTTATTTTCATCAAAACTAGAACAATTTAAAAGAGAAAAAGTTTACTGACTCGTCAATTTTTCAATTCTTCAGAATTTGTCATACTCGAAAAATGTTCCAAAAAATTCGAAAAATTTAGTTATTGACAATTTTTTTTTAATTGGATATTTTCGACTTGCAGCATAAAAAAAATATATTAACTTTGAAAAATTAATACATCACCTTTAAATTGTTGATTACAAGTTAAAATTTAAATCTAAGGACTTTTAAAATTGAAAAATCTTAACGAAATAAAATTTTTTGAATATCTTATTAATTTTCTTTCAATCCGATGAAAAGAATAGAACATATTAAAAATAAAAATTTTTGAGTACCTTTATTTTATTACGATTTTTTACGACTAAAAATATGTGGAGCCCCACTGTATAATTATCCTAATTTTGGAGATTAATTAAATTTGAAATTAATTCTTTTAATTAATTTTCAGAAAAAGTGTTTCAAAATTTTAATAAAAAATCAAAATCGTTAATTTTTAACATTCAATCTTCATAATTTTAAAAAGGTAAAAAAAAACAAAAATTAAACATTGAATCCAAATAAATTATTGATAGTTAATTCAATTAAACCTGTAATGAAAAGAGCTAATAACTTCAGCAATTCAACATAATAAATTAATTAAAATAATAAAATGATAATAATCAATAGATAAAAGTATCAATCGACAATCTGATATCTTAGAAATAAGCACGTGCCAGTAGTACCAACAATCCAATTAAATTGACGCCTTGAATTACACGATTTCTCGGTGATCCGCGGGGCTATTAAAGTTTTTTTACAACTTGGATATAGATACTCACTTCTTATTTTTTTATTATTATTATTGTTATTATTATCTACATCTATCTTTCATAATATAACAACATATCTATGCGTTTTACGCACACGGTTTAATTTACACACATGAAGAAATAAACAAGTTAAGAACTATATAAAAGCGTTTGCGGTAAGAGTAAACAGGATAAGACTAAGCGCATCTTTCGTGGAAAATATTTCCTCTTATTACACTCACCGAGCTCCACTCTTCATCAGCTATACCACGTACACGGTAATAACACTAACTACGACAACTTTAATACAATAACAGTAACCATCAAGTCAACACAGAACGCGTGCGCTAAAATAAAATAAAAAATTATCAGATTTATCACCTGGCGACTTTGAGACTCGTTTATTTTTTTTTTTTTTATCTTTACCCGTAGCTCAGCTAAGCTTTTGCATATAATACTAGTCTTTAGTACTCTTCGTGACCACCCGCTTAATTTGATACCTTTCAATTTTTAACCAACTGCCAATTTAAATTACCATTAGGTTTATATTTAGATTTAGATTTATTTTTACAGGAGGTGTCATGTTTACTTTCTCATTTTACGCGAAAATTAAACAACCTTTGATGCAATATATTTCAAAATTTTGCGGTTTATTTAATGCTATTCATCAAGTAATTCCTGATATTATTGTCAGAATTTAACTTGGGGAAATAGAGGGAAGTTCACAGGCCGCCTGCTAGATGGCTGCGTATCGCTCTGTAATTTCGCCAGTGAAATTGTTATATTAAGAAGTTAAATGTTAGTCATTTATTGTGTTAAGTAATTTTAGGTTGTCCATACAAACAGGTTTCTTCTAAACCGCATTGTGAAATCAGTATTTTTCTTTTATTTATAATTGTATAAGCTGATAAAAAATTAAATTGATTCACAAGAAAAATTCTTGAACTATCGTTTTTTGACCTTAAAAAAAATTAATTCGTATCAACTTCAAGTGCATTAAATAAAAAAAATAAATTTTAAATTAAATTCTTACTCACTTAGCGTTTGTATAATGAAAAAAAAAAAGGTAATTTTTATAAAAGATGATTCGTATGAAAATTTTTGTCCTTAAATTAAAGTAAAAATCTTGGACCGGAATTTTAAACCTTCCAAATGGATTGATAAAAATAAAAAATGTATCGTATCACATATTGACATTCAATATCGACTGCACTTACAGTGTAATCTTGAGTTATCAAAAATAAAATTTAATTAAAATTTTTCGTTAAGAAAATTATATTAATAATATATAACGGATATTGTGACCGGGTATTAAATGTGTATTTTAGGTTAAAGAGAGTCGAATAAATGAAGAATAAAAAAATAAAAAAAACCTTGTGATATTGTAATAAATATTATATTGCTACAAGATACTACAAAATGATTGTGACAAATGAATCACGGTAGATTCGAAATAAAATGTAATGTCAATACGCGGACATCCTCATCCATTATTCAATCGTACTTTTAGATACTCCACGGTAGATATAATACTGTACTGAGCTACTATACTGCATTCTCAGTGTTTGTTGGATTGGTTCGGATGCTGAAGCATGCTATGCACAATACAGCCGCAGTACAATTTGTGACAATCGATCTGAATGATTTATTACGTCGGCGTGTGAGTCGGTTTTCGCGATTTACAAATCCCGAGTAAAGGAATTCATTATTTTTCTTCAGGATGACAAACGACAAGTGAGACGAGAACCTGCATTGATATTGACCATCCTCGATATCAATTTATTCATGTTAGAATTCATTTTTACTCGTACTGTCTACCTGCTACAAGCCCGGTGTCACAGATTCCGTTAATAATTTTTATATTACGGATGTTATTACTCTACAAGACTAGACAATTCGGCCAATAAATTTTCTAATCTATCGATCTATTCTAATAAATGTGGAGATATTTTTTTTTAATGTATAACTGAAAGAACTACTAACCAAATAAACATATAATTTACATAAAAAGATGCAGCTTATTTCGGAGAAGGATCCTTAGTGTATAATATATGGCCAATTATTCACTTTTAACTTATATTTTTTGGCTCATAAAATAATAGTTTCAAATATTCACCCAGAAAAAAAAATTTACTTTAAACTATTCAATAATTTTGAAAAACTTCATCTTCTTGATCTGAGTAGAAAAATTTTTAAATTGAGAAATTTTTCTTGGTTTAACTAAATTTTACTTGATTCAAGACAATGAAACTCTTAAAAGAAAAACTACTTAACCAATAGACGTCAAATTAATGTGATAAAATCCATTTTTTCTTAGGTAATGTTTATAATATTTCGTAAATATTTTTTTAGTTGAAAAATTAATAAGTTTTCATTAAAAATCATTTCTTTTCTGATTTTATTTTAGTAAATAAAATTTAATAATTATATTGTTGATTGAATAATTTGATATTTTTAAATTCAACAAAATCATTGCTATGATAATAGAGATGTCAATATACAACTCTGAAAATAATAAATGTTCACAAAAGCTGATATAAAATTAACAAATTGTTATACTAAAAAATATAAAAAAATTTGAATCTTTTTTCGTAGATAAAAGCTTTGAATTTTTTTTATAAAAGAAAAAAGTCTGGAATAAGTATCGTATTTTTTTATCTGACGGTAATTATGATTATAAAGAACTAATTTAAAGAAAATAACGAGTATATCATTCAGCTTTAATGACATTATTTAATGCTGAAATTTATTGTAACTCTCCACAATAATTTTTATAAAATTAAATTAAATGACTGGGTAGTAAAATGCAAAATGAGTCTTAAAAAAATCTTTCAAAACATCGTGAACGTGCTCGTAAGAAATATAATTACAGATTACGAGGAGCATTTAAGAGTTTTTAAGCACGAGAAATTTGGTGGAAAAAAGACAGACAGTATAGACGGACCGAGGTAACTTGAGTTCCGATGGTTCTTTTTTTATATGTAATACAATAATATCTTATTTAAAGATTCAAGACCGAGGTAATCCACCGTAAAATCAATTATGTAAAGTACAACAGCATACTTTAATTTGATTAATACATTAGTGTCTATTAGTCATCCTTAGACTGTTACTTTGTCTAAATTGAAGTTTTCCGACCGTTAGAAATTTATTCCAAATTTAAAATTAAATTGTTATGATAAATATATCTATCATAATTATTATTATAAACTATCATAAATATCAATATTCATTTATTTACTAAAAATATACTTGTTTATTTCAGTATTTATATTTACATAAATCATTGACATGATTTTCTAGTTTAAGATCTATCTGAGTTTATTATGACGGAAAGGCGCTAACAACCGTCGCAACTTGTAAATTAAGTCTTTATCATCGTAAACGTCGCGTCGAGAAAGTTTTTTCATAACTTTATATGCACACAATAATTTTCAAGCCTTAAAAACAATTTGTGAGAAAAGAAGTTTATCATTTTGAAAGTAAAACAAAATTTAATTTGATATTTTTTTTTCATTAAAATTTGAAAAGAATTTTTTTTCAATGTTTTTCCAATTAATATTTATCAAAAGTTTCGTTCTTAATGAAGACATTTTGATTATAGTTTTTTTTTTTTAGATGAAATGAAATGGAAAAATTTTAAAGATAGAAACATATATTAAAATAATTTGAAAAACAATATCGTAATTACTTTTTTCGATATTATACTAGTTTAAATAATTATATCCTCAACATTAATACTTATCTAAATGTTTTACTATTTTAATTTGAATTAGATAAACCATCAATTTCTTTTTAAGTGATACTTAATAATCTCAAACTTTTGGGACGTCCCAAGCTTTTAAAACCAAAATTCAGGTTACATTAATTAGTAATATACTTGATAGGCCTTTTCACGATTACATAATTTTTTTTGGTGACAGTCAATTTCTTATGTTAATTATTCGGAGCAGTTTTTAATAGTTGGTTGGTTCTATAAATTTGTCCCGTCCATTAAACTATTTCCAATTAATTCTGTCACAGCAATATTATTGTTCATACTTATTTTAAGAGTGCCCAAAATATTATGCATTATGATTAAAAATATTAAAAAATTTTTGAGCCAAATTTTTCAATTATAATTCGCACTCGATAGTCTCAAAGTGGCTGCTAGTTGCTACTTTAAAAAATTTAACAGTAGAAATACTCGTTTGAAGAACTAAAATCGTTTTAAAATTAATCACCAGGCTTTTGATAAAATAAAAGTTCTGAAGTATTAGTAATATAAATAACTTATTCATAAAAGTAAACGAGTATAATAATGATAACCAGTAATCGTGAATTGAAATCTTGAGTAGAGACGAAAGACGAGCTGTGTTCTTCGTTGTATTATAACGTTATCACACGATCGCATATCCATAAATCCGAATATACGTACGATAATTCTGTGAAATCGCGTAATCTATGCTAGGACTTGTCGAAGGAGTTGTTTTTATTATTTTTATATTTTAATTGAAAGTTTTATTTTAGTAAATTCTTATGAGGATTCTAACTGCGTGAAAGGTGTAAATTATTGCGCTCGTGGCATTAACTCTTCAAAATATTAATATAAACGGTTAAGTTTTACGAGTAATCAGAAATAAAATCGCTCGTTAAATTTTAATATTTGTTATTTATTTACAAGATATTTAGAATAAATTAATGATCTAATAAATAAATTTTTTATGAATAAATAAATAAGAAAGTATTAATGGAATGTTTTATAATTACTTGTTAAGTAAATATTAATGATCTTGGACTCAATTATAAAACGATAAATATTAAGAGTAAATAAGATGTATGAATTAATAATAATAATAATGAATATAATTAGTAAAAAATGTGAAATTTTAATTAATATTCGTGATATGTGAAAGTAAAATCAACTTCTTACAGTAAGCCTTAGATAGAATAATTGGTACAACAATATTTATATTTATTTTCCTATGAACATTAAACATTAACCCTGAACGGCATTGAATATTTAATACGGCTTGGAACAAACCAGTAGCACACGCGTGACATTCCAGAAAGTCATGAAAGCAAAGACTTTACTCCTTACTTCTTCTACTATTCGATCTTTTAGTTATGTATGAACGATTCCAGAAAACCGTTCCTTTTTGTCGTTTTTCAGCTTTGCATTATTTCCCTCCCTCACTACCGCTATGCGCAGCGTCCTTTATAAACATATATATGTGTATGTATATTTATATAACCATTCGGCGCTTCTCGCTTCGACGAAGCATTCGATAAGGATGTTGGAATGGCAACAACCATCATTTTTTTATCCCGTGAATTCTAACATCGGCGTACAACCTGCGCATTTTTTTGTTATTATTAATTGTCTAATTTATTATAAAGAAAAAAAATTTCAATAATAATAATAATAATAATAATAATTTTTTAAAAAATGCTGATTTTTATAGGATAAATTTTATACTTGTACAAAAGTAAAAATTTTACAAACTGAAAAAATTTTCAAACTTGCGTCAGGAAAAGAATTTATCTTAAATATTTTAAAAATAAAATATTAACACAAACTTTTTTTGATGCAATGGTGAAAAATTTTTTTCGTATGTGGGTGATTCTCTCTAATATAAGGACGTCTTAAATCTGTACAAAATTGTCCGACCAAATTATTTTTGATTTTATTAGAAAAAAAATTAACAAGGGCTACAAAACTTTCAGTTTAATCATAATAAATATAAACAGCCATATTAAATTTTGCCATATAACATGACAGGGGACTGCTTGCCAGGGGACTGTTTTTTTTATCAAATTGAGAAAAATCTAGCAAACTATTTCGAAACATTCAACTTTTCAAGTTCTTAATTAATGTTTACATTAATTAGAATAATATTGAGACTTATGGATCCAATTTTATAAATAAAAATAGTTGCCAGGGGACTGAGTTTTGAAGTGGCCCAGACACATATTTCCAGTAAAAACGGTGCTTTGACACTAAATAAAATGACGATAAAGCGCTAATAGCCCAATGGTTATTAACTCAAGGCTAGTTAGATCCTTATAAACCTTACAAAAGGTAACATAACACGCTGGATTTTTTTTTGGCTTTAAACTTCTGGCAGGGGACTGTTCTTAAAATGCCTGGGACAAACTTTGGTTTTATGAATTTAATGAAACGAATTAATTTTCGGTACTTTTTATTGAAGAAGATTGTTAGTTAACTAATTAAGTTTATAAACATTATGGACCAAATTATATATTATGGACGAATAACTTAAAATTTAATCTTAAAGTTTCAATTTTGGGAATGGGACAGCTAAGGGGACTGTTATTTTTGTGGTTTACGAATTTATAGCAAAAAAACCAAAATTAATTTCATTTTAGTTTTCAATGCTCCAAATAGAAATGTTTTTTTACTTTCGTAATTAATTTTTTTTAGTAACAAAATAACAATTTTTCTAATAAAAAAATGCCGGGGACAGCAAAAAACATCCTTGCAGAGAATCACCCATATAGATTATAAATTACTTTCCATGACTGTTAATCACTGAAATAATGAATGAAAAAAAAAAAAACCATCTAAATGAATGCCTACAATGTAAAGTAATATGAGCCATGTCTTGATCGCGCATTGAACTCGTTCCTTTAATACAATATACCAAGAAAATGAGTCTAATGCCCGAGGTGGTCATACCCCCATGGAAATTCATCGAGCCGTAATAATCTTAAACCCCCAACTATGTTATAATAATGACGCATTAATTAATATTTATAGTTTAACCACGTGCCCATGACGCCTAGCTTCCTCTGCATAATTTTTTATATTCTTTCTTCTATATCATATATATATTTTATCCATTTTACTCGACATAACATAACGCGGAAATAATTTAAGGTTAAAATAAAAATACTTATTTTTGCAAAAAAATAAATAACGCGTAAAGACCATCAGGAATTAAAAGCAATTACTAATTTGTTACATAGAGTTATTTTTCCAATTGTCGATTATGATTACGAATTACGAGCAGGATATTTTTTAATTAACAATTAAAGTTCACGATGACTCGATAGTACTGCAGTACATGTTGCAATTGACATTTTGATTTTAATAATAGTAATAGTAACGATAATAAAAGTTATGATAAAATTGACACGGAAGTTGCGATGGTCAGTAATATCTTCCATATGGTCAATAGCGCACGGAACTCTGGAGTCTGCGTCAGATGTTTTATTTGGTTTCGTTTGTAATTTTTTTTTCTTAACAAGAAAAACAAGAATTTTCTTAGCGTTTAAATTTTTTTCCCTAAAGATTTTTTATCAAACATTTTAATAAATATTTGTTGAATATTAATAAGCATTTGTTAACTGTTAATAAATAAATGAATTTATTAACAGTTAAAAAATTCTTTTGTCAGTTTCTTAAAAAATATTTTAAAATAACATTTAAAGTAAAAGTTTTATCGCTTGCAATATTTTCTAGGCGTAAAAATTCAAAAATTTAAATAAAAACTCACTAGATAAATTTGAATATAAAATTTCTATTTATTTTACCTTCTTCCGCGGTATTAATGAATAAAATATGAGTATGTATAATATAGATATAGTATTATAAACATAACGATAGAACAAAGCAATCTCTCTCTATTCTACTTTTTAAACGTCAGTGCGAGGTATCTTCATCCTTACTACTATACTCTTTAAATTAACAATTAGCAGTGAAAATACTATATCAGCCTGTAAATTATTAAATAATCGACCGAAAATTTTCTCAAGGTGAAATTCTCACTTAAACTTTCGTTACAGCTTAATATCAAAGTTAATGAGATAATTAAATAATTAGATAATTTTATTTTATTTATTTTCACATAACTTTTTTTTTTTCTTAACATATGTGTCGTGGGATTTTTTTAGAGCAGATTATTTCTCCGTAATTGTCGTACTATTTTTATGTATAGTATAAAACCATCTTGACAAATTAATTACTGCCCCAATTAACCGTCATAGTTATTTATAAGTTTTAATTTATAATAATTCGCATTATGTATTTACATTTTTATTATAACTATAACTAATTATGATTATGATTTTTAATTATTTATTCAGTAATATATAAGGTGAAAAATCACTCTGTAATTAATGAGTTAAAATTATTCAAATATTGTGTAATTAAATGAAAATTACGGAAGTATTTACACTTGCAAGTACAACAGGTGTATTATCGACGTTAGTACTTGTTGCAACCTTTTTAACTACTATACACATAAAATCATACGGTGCAACAAGTGTCAAAGCAAACGACCGTGACATATCACAATGTCGATATATGCTTGTTATTATTATTACATGTATGTTTGAAGATATTTTTAGAGCTTCTAAGTACTTGCAAACTTTACTTTAATTTTTTTTAAATGTGTATTTGTGTATAGATTAAAATAAAAAGTTTGTTAGTATAATAATAATTATAAATATTTTTTTAACTTAAAAGATCTAAAATTTAAATAAAATCTAAAATTTTATCAAGAGAAATTTTTTAATAAACTAAAAATTTTTGTATTTTTTTGTGGATTCAAAAAAACAAAAATTTTTATTTTTTTTATGAAATTTTTCATAAAATTTTGAATCAAAAAAATGTCTCCAAATTTCGATCTTTAATTATACTTTACAATCATAGTCTCTAAAAAATTCAAAATTATCTCAATAAATCAATAAAAATGAAATCAAAAATATTCTTTTGGAATTTAGACTAAAAAAATTAATTGCACAAAAATGGCTTTATGTTGGAAAAGAAATAATAAAACAATTCATCGAAGCAAATAAAATAGGACATAGTCGAGAGTTTAAAAGAATGAAAAGTATTTAAACTCTCGCGCGTGCAGATCGTGAAAATTTACTGAGTAGTACGTGATGGTTAATATTATTATTATACACATCTAAACTATTTACTTATGTGTGTGTGTCATAGAGATGAAGATGAGTTGATCATAGTTATGAACAAAGTAGGCTATTACCTACTTCACTATCAGTCTCATCTAGTTTGGGTTAGCGTAATTGTCATTAAATCTATCATCGCGATCAAATCATGATGATAATTTACAATTTATCAATGTCGGTTGTCGGGAAAGGAAATTATTTATCAGTAATATTTCCACCATAATTCATATGATAATATGTATACATTCTCTCGTTTAAATAAAGCACCGATACTCAGTAATAGCCGGTAATTTGTTGATTGATTGCGGGCTTGTCTTTTCAGTCGTTTTATCAAGATTTATCTTGTCTCTGCATCTATTACATCATTGCGGGAGAGTTGAGGAGCAAAAAGACCTGAGAGTAATTTTATATATAAGTATAAGATCGAGAGGAGTTGTAATAGAGTAAGAAGCTAGTAAGGATTGAGATTGAGAGATCAAGGGTACTAGAACGGAGGTGTGTCGTTTACTAGTTCACAATTTCTCTTTTAATCTTCTTCCTTTACTTCCGCTCAGTTTTATCTATTTTCATCCGGTTTGGTTAAGTTAATCGATTATAAATTAGATCAATTTTTACAAGTCTTAAGAAAAACTTTTTCATTAAAATTTTCGATGGCTAAAATATAAAAATTTTCATTTTTTTTTAATATTAAAATTATATTAAATTTTTTTTGTCAAAATCCGATGAAAAATGATTTTTTTTTACTGTAAAAATAAAGATTAAATTTCAATAAAAATTTTTTTTAGTAAAAAAAAAATAATTTTTATTAAAAATTTTAAGTGAAAAGAAAATTTTAAATAAATTTCAATATTTACAGTTGTAAAACTTTTGTTTTATAATTCCTAAAATTTTAGAGTTTAAAATTATTAATAAATTTTACTGTAATTTTTATCATTAGAAAAGTAATAAATTGCACAAATTCTTTCAAAAATTTATTGATTAAATTTTTTTTTCATCCATTAAAAATCTAGAAAAAATTAAAAAAAAAACTCACCTGACAATTTCACAATTTAAAAGTTTACAAGGAAATAATTTCCATTACCATACTTTATTAGAAACCACAATTAAATGCACAATAAATAAATAATTCACATCACAAATCAAGCAACTCAATAAAAAAAAAAAAAAAGAAAAAACAATAAAAAAATAACAACAATGTCACAATATTGACCGTGACATTGTCCCGTGACACAGAGAATAAAAATAAGGTGGTTGATCTTGTGAGCAAGGTGGTCGGGTAGTTTGTGTCAAGTATCTGGGGGAAGACTCACCGAGTCTTCCGAATGCTGGTATAACCGCGACACTTTACCTACCAGTACTCATCTCACTCCTCTTTCTTTTCCTTATCCTTTTTTTACCTTCGTCCTGTCCTCTTCCACGCTGTACACATGCATGCTCGCCGCTGGTTTAATATAATACAAAATCCCCCACTTTCATTCCGTCCGCTGCATATACAACAAAATACACTCATACATCCACCAACTAAACTCTTAACTCTGTTAAAGTTAACTTACACTTGTAAGAATTACATCTGTTATTTCTCTTTCTCTTTCTCCACTGACATGAGTCTGTTCCTCTAGACTTAACGTATATTACAACTCAACACATCACAACTCTTACCTGTGTTGAATTAAAGCGAGTTTGCGCGTTACTTGTTAATGAAATCATTCAAATAGTGCAAAATAATAAAATATCACCAGCTGTATTATCGCGGCGGCGTATTCATTCTTATTTATTACTTGACATGCGCTCGGTTAATACAATTGATTTTTGACTCATGTCAATCAGTTTCGTTTATCCATTGACACCTCGAGCAAGTGATTTTTTTTTTCTAAAAACTTATGAAGATTATTAATTTTGGTAATATGTGAAAGTGGACCGTACATATTTTCAGCCATGAAAAATTTTGAAATTTACTTCTTCATGTATTTTTTTTTTCAATGTTATATTCTTCGACAGATTAATGATAGATTAAATAAGATTTCCAAAAAATTAAACCTCATAGAGATTTTTGGGTTTGAAAATTTCTCAAATTGAAATTTTGACTTTTGATAAACTATTTGAACGTAATGCATTCATTTTTCAACTGTTCAAAATTTGGTGAAATAAGTGAAATCGTGGCTCTCATGTTATTCAATCTATTCACCCAAAATAGTGAAAATTCGAAAAATTAATGTATTCAAATTTTTTAATTTTCTATTTTCGGTGTGCAGCATGAAAAAAATATATATTAATTTCTAATACTGAATGCATCATCTTGATATTGTTGATCACAAGCTAAGTTTTAAATCTGAAGAGTTTTCAAATTCGACAATCTTTATGAAATTCAATTTTTTGAAAATCTTACCAATTTTCATCTTCAATCTGCCGAAAAATAAAACATATTGAAAATAAAAATTTTTGAATATCTTTATTTTTCAATTTTTTCATTTACGACTACAAAAAAGGTGAAACTCCACTTCTATATAATTATCCTAATTTTTGAGATTAATTAAATTTTGAATTAATTTTTTCTGATTAATTAATTTTAAACAGTGAATTACTGTAAGTTTCATAAGTTGAAGAAGAATCTGAATAAAGATTGTATCGATATTTGTATTCATTATTATATTAATAAACTCACACGGGTATGAATCATAACTCAACTTGATTAATAATTGTAATTGATAATTAATCGAATAATTGCAGCCCTCGTGATAGTGGGTTGGTGTACTATAAATTATGACGTATTACAAGTATATATGTGTATATTTAAGTTAAGCATATATATAATAACTCGAGCGAATAGAGAGTATAAGTGTTGACCTCGGTGTTTGCATGCAATTATCACACACGCGCGTGATGGTGTATTAATACTAAATAAAATAATAATTATTGACGTGACGGCTATAATTGCTACTGATAACTCTGTAATAACTTTATGATTTATTCATACTGAGTTCACTGGTTCGTTTATACTTAGTTATTATTTAACCACTGGTTTGGTCAATTGAATCGTTGCTTTCATTCATTAATGTGTTTGAATAATTAATTTTAATTGATGAGATTTTGAAAACGTGGCTTTTGTAATAATATAACAAAAAAATGAATATTCAATTGTTGGGTTTTGATTTATTGATTTTGTTTTTCAAATGAATAAATTTTTTATTTTTTTTTTCATTTTTCTATTATTTTTTCTTCTTATCATCATTTATTTTATTTAATTTCAGTGTTTTAATAATTTATTTCATAATAAAAAAAAAAAAATATTTAAGAATTGGAACAAATTCTTAAAATTTAAACGTTTATTAATTGATTAATTTATTTTTAAATTTTCTGATATAAAACTAAAAGAACCGTATGATCTTGAAAGTAGATTAATTATCAAAAATTAAACACTAACTTATCAGGTCGAGTTAGTTAAAGAATTCGTTTATCGGAATCGAAACTATACTTGTTCGAAATTCTCTTTACACTGAAAGAATTTTCAATTTAAAGCGCTTGAACGCTGCGACTAATTTAATGACCGAGTTAAGATAAGAATTAAGAACCTTTTAAAAAAAGATTTTTTTTTTAAATTAAATTATTGAAAATATCTCATCTTTAAAAAAAACATAAATTAATAAGTTAATCATAGTGTGATATTTAATGTAATATTCTCATAATAAAAAAAAATTATTTTTTATAAGGTAATTTATTTATCAAGTAGAAATCATGATTTAGTATTTTAAATCCGATTTTTGAATAAAATTTTTTTATGTAAATAAATGTTAGAAAAAAATCAATTTAATGATTAATAATTATTAATTCACATTTAAAATATTGAATGTGAATTATACCCCAGTGTTAAAGGTAATGTGTCATATATCCGTGACAAATTGGCTATGACTTGTGATTATCCGTAGACCAGTAGAATTAAATAACAACAATAGTAATAATGTAAAAATGACACAAAGGCGTTGTTGGATGCATGGTAGAAGTTGGATGAATAACGTATAGCACTGGTATAGGGGGAAAGTACTTATATCATGGTATCGTGAACACATACAATATATATATATATATATATATATATATATATATATATATATATATATATGTATAGTTAAATATGATGTAAAGCTACAGTTAGATATCTGCTGCAGGCAACATGTGGCCAAGCTACTTATACTTTGTACTACACCACCTGACTTACTAGGAAGTCCAGCACAGTCCCGAGTCATACTTGTCATGGCTAAAGAACTTTATCCATCATTACAAATCACAGCCACCTGCACCTACTGAGATTTAAACTATCATTTATTATTAAAATATTTTTTTATTTATCTGTAAGAAGTTTAATATTCTTTTTGAAATTGAGGTATTGTTTTTTAACTTGTAATTAGGATAAAAGCAATAATTATTTCTCTGTTAGACTTTTATACCTAGTGAAAAAATATATATGTTTAATAACATGTCGTGCGATTCAATTTTATCTACAACAAAATGGATTCTTTTGATAAAATGGCGGTACGTGCATGCGCTATCAGATTATAGATATTTGACATTAGCAGAATAATTTATTATATTATAAATTAGTATTTTAATGAAATAAACAAATAGTGATCGAAATATAAATATACATTGAGAATGAATAAAATATCACGTTACAAATACACAGAAAAAAACATTAACTTGAATCAAGTGGAAAATTCTTGAACCAAGAAAATAATTTTGAAAAGTTTCATTGTCTTGAATCAAGTAAAATTTACTTAAACCAGGAAAAATTTCTTAGTTTAATAATTTTTCTACTCAACTCAAGAAGATAATGGAGTTCTTCAAAATTGTATAAAGTTATAATAATTGTATAAACCCAGCGATTAGATACATAACAGATCTTATCGATCTTTGATTGTCGTCCGGGAACTGATTCATAAGTAAAAGTTTAAATTTAAAATTCAGCTGTGTATTTTTCGTTCAAATATTTTTTCGTGGGGCGCAAAAAAAAATGACTGATTTTTAATTAGTATAAGTATAGTTATCGTCGGAACTAGAATGAAAAAAAAAAAATATTTGATAAAATGGCGCGTAGTTAAAAGTATTTTTTGAAAACAAATTTCAGATTTTTACCTTTAACTACGCGCTATTAGGTTGCAACGCTTCTTTTAGTGATGCAAAATTAAAAGAAGGAATTTTGAATAGACCTCAAATTCATACTCTATTACAGGATGCAAATTTTATAGGAAAAATGAACGAGACGGAGAGAACAGCTTGGGTAAGTTTTAAAAATGTGTTCTAAAACTTTTTAGGAAATAAAAAAAAAGCGAAAACTATAGGACGTTAGTAGAAGATTGGTGACAAATTACAAAAATTTAGGATGCTTAATGAATCTCAAACTACACTTCATGGATTCTTACATGAAATGAAGGGTAGGTATCGAGTAAATTAGAATGTCAACATGATGTCAGATTTTCGCTAGATGCTAACAAAAGAAATACCAGAAAACGTAGAAGGAACCCACTGCGTAGGTCATTTGAAGAAAAAAATTCGATACAAACGAACGACAGTCTGATATTCGAAAATATGGTTTCGTACCTCCTCCTTACATGCTATTTTTTAAAGATTTTAAAATTTTGGCAATTTTTCAATTCTAAGATCATATTTCATCCATGAAAATACACCCGTCATTAATAATCATGTTTAATAGATTTTTTTTCTCATATTTATAACTGCAACTTTTCCACTTTTTTCCGTTTTTTTAGGTAGATTTCTTTAGAAATCTATCTATTGTAGCCGGTCTCATATCGTAATTTTAAAAAAATTTTGTCATAATATATTTTATTTCATCGAGTAATGTCGAAAACTGGCATTGGCTCAAAAGTTTATATATGTATATAA
>CAJNRD030001123.1:2154540-2178842 GCA_905319865.3 Cotesia congregata | reverse complement strand
TATATATATATATATATATATATATATATATAGTAAACACAATACACAATTGCTCTTAGTATACACAATTTAAAGATCTGGCCAGATCTGTTTATATATGGCCAGATCTAATCCGTTTTTCCCGGGTAGCTAAATTGCGAAAAAAAAATTATTCAGGTTTCTCACCAATAACTTCTTTACTTTTCTGCCCGAAGGATATAACTTTAAGTGTTAATCGATAGAAGTCTCATCGTGTACAGGTAGCTTGAACGCTACTATTTAGTTGTAAAAAGACTTCGATAGGTTTATTCAACTTTAAGTGGAAAAGCATAAAAAAATCCGAAGCGATAAACCTTGAATAAACATTAAACGTTGGTATATTTTTTTCTACACAACGATGATGAAGAAAACTCCTATAGAGACTCACAATAAGACTTTGTTTATCAGTCTCTGGCTCGGGAAGTAATGAAAAATATAAACTAATCACTGAATACTATTATATATACTTCTCACAAAAATTAAGGGAGCAACAAAAAAATCCAAATGTTCGGGGGTTTTTCAACAAGATGTAACTTGAAGAAAAATGGTCGTACAGCAAATAAAAAAAAAATTAAATTGTAGCTCCAAGTGTTTGGTTTTTGGATCAGAGTTTTAAAATTTTTTTTAGAAATTTTTTTTCGAGTAATCTCAAGAAAACCTTTAATTTTTTTTTTATTTACTGTACAACGATTTTTCTTCAATTTATAGCCTGTTGAAAATCCCCCAAAAATTTAGATTTTTTTCTTTCTCCCTTAATTTTTGTGAGAAGTGTATAACGGTACTTATTTTAATGTAAATCTTTGGTAAAGGTATCTCGGGTTAATAGAGCTTTCACCGCAGTCGCTGTCAGAATACTTGAAAGGACTCCCGATGAGGGTAATAAACTGGATCATCACTATATTGGTAGTAGTGCTGAGTACCGCAGACTTTTTCTGCAACATGGACAACATTCAAGAAGTTTCCTACAATTTTGGTTACATACTTCCAATGATAGCTACCATTTTTAAGTCTCTGGTAATCAACAGGAATCAGAAGGCTATTTATAAGCTTATTGATAAGATCCATGATCCCGTCAAAAAGTTTAAGTACTCATCTGGCAAGTACAATAATCTTGTTATTAACTTTTAATAAATATTAACAAATTTATCTATCAGTGTAAATAATGAATGATAGCTATTTAACTCACAGACTTAGGTGTAATAACCGAGATCCAGATAGCGATAACCTACCAAAATTTTGATTTCTCGATGTTTATACTCGCAATTACGTTTGTTAATTTGTCTTGCTTGTTACCGATAAAAACAATCTTGAGAACGCGAATCCTGCCGATCCGGGGTATGTTCCCCTTCGACGAGACACCATCCCCCCTGTTTGAAATAATCTACGCGATCGAATACTACAGTCTGGTTATCAATAACTTTTGGGTCCTGACCCATGAGCCTGCAGTCATGGGAATGATCAGGTGAATAAACATCCAGCTAGTGGTGCTCCAGTCAAACTTTCGCCACTGTAACAATTTTAACACACCTCGCGCCACTTTTTCGATGTCCAATAAAAATTACGACATTGCCTCGAACTACAAGTACTTTAAGACATCCGAAGAGCTACGAGAAATCCAAGCCTTCATTCTTTTCCATGAAGATGAGATGCACGTCGACCAAGACTCGTTCATCAAGAGGTTCAAGCTGTGCATAATCCACCATCGTAGGATAATAAATATAATCAATGAATACAACAATCACTTTAGTCTGGTCTTCTTCGCCCAAATAGCCTCTAATTGCATGCTAACTTGCATTGGTCTTTTCCAAATGGCGCTGGTTAGTCAGGTAACTATCGTACTATCCCAGTTTATTAAATTTTTTATGTACCAAAGGGTCTCAAGAAAGGTAGAAACATCTTTAGAGATTTGACAATGCTTCTCAGTGGGCTGTGTCATCTGCTGTACTGGTCTATTTATGGGGATTTTCTTATCAAAGAGGTTTATACTTTAATTACTAAACTAGAGGGTTCATTTCGGTGGCCGTCATAGAAGTGGGATTTTACTGTTGCAGTATGACGCCTTGAAGAATAGTATATTACATACCTAGGCCAGTAAAATAAGAAAAGTCTCAGACCACATGTAATTGTTGGCCGAGGCGAAGCCGAGGTTGACAAACATGTGGTCTGAGGCTTTACTTTTTACTGGCCAAGGTGTGTATACTATTTTTCTGCTCGACGTAGCCGGAATGTGGCAACTTTGTTTAGCGCAGCGGCCAGAAAGTTGCCACTTTCCGGCCGGAGGGCAGAAAAAGCATTTACGATTGTGGATGGGAAAATCATTTCAAAACAAATGACAAACAAGTAATTATAATAGGACTATTACAAGGACTTACGCCGATGGTTATGACCGCGGGTTACTTTTTCATTTTTTCCATGGAAGCTTACTTGTCGGTAACTATAATTTCAAATTGATCATTTTAGGATTCATCATGACATATCACGCCATTTAAAGACACATAAAAAAGTAATATATATATATATGCATATTACACCATATATAGCTTTAGCCATATATTTTCATAAAAATTTTGATGTCGTCATATATGAGCATATCAGGCTATATCAGGAAATTTTTCTACGGAAACTAGCTTATCCAACATTGATTTTAAGTTTAATCAACTATTTATTTAACCAATTATTAATTAATACGACATGTTCATTTACGTGCAAATTTCTAGAAAGAATAAATAACTGAAAAATTATTATATATGTTTATTCTCATATTTAGCCTGATATGAGCATATCAGATAATATATAGCCATAATAGATTGTTTTACAAGCAGGCTTGCTAATATAATGAATGGCTAGAGCTATCGGAACTTTCTAACATACGTATTAGCCTTTGGTGAATTAACAAATTTTTTTTTTCAGATAATACAAAAGTCTTATTCATACTTTGCTATCCTCAATACTATGATGACTGAGGGCTAAAAAATGTGACATCAATATTAATCAACATTGTTTTTCTCATGTATGCACTAGTATTGCATAGTACCAAATCACAGTGTAGTTATTTATCATAGACTTTTTCAAACTATAAATGTTAGAATATCGAACTAGTAGTAATTAATATTAAACATTTTATTTATTTTAAACTCTTTAACACCAAAAAAAAGTTTTCTTTCTTACAAATAACTAACTATACTTAGTTCTAAACTATTAATGACTAAAAAAATTAGTTTTAATTACATCATCATCCATATTTCGTTTCTATTGTCGTCAGTTACTGACAAAAGCGCATGTATATGTTATACATTAATTTCTTAGTATCACGCAATCAGTTGTCCTCAGATACAGTAGTCAGCAACACAAATACCGAGTAGGAGGTTTTAAGAATCTATTAGAAATTGAACTGTAAATTTTTAATAATTACATGAAAAAAAAAATAGTAAATATGATTGGTTACAATACCGAAAGAAAGGTTTCCATTGAAAGAATAAAGATACCACCAGCTTTAACTTCCATCGGCTGCATAGCTCTGATCATCGCGGTTGTAATCAAATTTTTGATACCCCTGTCGTATTTATCTTCCCAACTAGACATCCATTGGCTTGTTGTTAGATCATTTATCTATGGAAATTTCAAGCATATTTTTTAACAATTTATTGTTTAGTTTATTTTTCGTTTTTAAAAGCAGTTTATTTTACAAAGTAACTTTAATTATTTAAATTTGTAAAATCAAAGAGACTGATGTAAACATATTTTAATATTTACCTGATACTTGAGTTCATTGCCAAATCCACACCAATATAATAATTGTACAAACCCAGCGATTAGATACATAACAGATCTTATCAATCTTTGATTGTCGTCCGGGAACTGATTCATGTAAAAGTTTGAATTTAGAATTCAGCTGTGTATTTTTCGTTCAAATATTTTTTTGTGGGGCGCAAAAAATTGGAATTTTATTTTTCGAGTTTTATATGATAATATGTTAGTTGATGATACTTAAAAATTCAAAAAATTGTCGATTTTCTGCCCGTTAAACGAAATTAAAATCATTTTTAGAGCTGTGTCATTTTTACTGACTCTAAATATTAAAACTTCAAGTTCCAATATTTTTTTTGCGCCACCTGAATATTTATATTGCTTTTACTAAAGTACAGATATAAATTTTCAATCAAATTAACGTTATAATCGTGATAATCATGGAACAAGTTAATATGGTGAAAATAGATTCATTTTATTGTAGACTCGGTGAAACAATAACTATATACATAATAATAATGATAACTATATAATAAAAAAATTAACTTGACTTGAAAGAAAAAATCTTGAACTAAGAACGTAATTTTGAAGAATTTTACCGTTTTAAATCAAATGAAAAAATTCTTGTTCTTGGTTCAAGTAAATTTTACTTGATCTAAGAAATTTTTCTTCTCAATTTAAGACAATAAAACTCTACAAAATGATATTCGTGGAATCTTCTGCAGAATTTTGACAGAGAGTTTGGTAAAATTTCTTGAAAAGATTTATAACTTAAAAATTATTTTAATTACTAACACATGATACAGCAGTTTTAGATTTAGATGTCTCACGATGGTTCCATGATTTTTGATCCCCCGACAAAATATCCCCGGACAAAATATGGTTTTTCTGAAATAATAATTATAAATTATTGAAATTTATTATAATTATTAAATTATAAATTATAAATTTATAATAATTTATAATTATTATTTCAGAAAAACCATATTTTGTCCGGGGATATTTTGTCGGGGGATCAAAACGCCTGATACCCTCACGATTGCTGTAATTATAATGGTAGTTTTTGTGAAAATTTCTATACGTCAGTTGTTTGATAAATACTTACCATAAATGCAAGATAACCATTTAAGCACATCAAAAAACTGCTGACTCCAAGTTGGACCAAGAGACTAGTAGTGAAAACACTGTTCAATTGATGAATTATCTGAATCAATCTCTTATGGTGTTTTATGCAAGTTTTGAACCGCCAATTGAAGCAATCGTTAATTCCGTCAATTTCTTTCTCTTCGAAGGCTATGAAATGATGTATTTCCATGTCTTCGTCATCAACTTTTAGTATGCTGAAGTTTTTGATCCTGTCGTAAGTGGATTTTGATACATTCAATGATCCAATAGGCGTGATATCGCTGTTGCAATGCCTGTAATTGGATGATAAGACTTTCAATTGGACAATCGTCCACCTCATCAGCCCCCAGCTGAGGAATTCTAACGCGACTATGGTCACCAGCCCGAATGTTATGTTGTAAGCTTGGATGAAGAACGCCAGCTTGTACGTCATTGACTTCGTCGAATCGAACGGGTAGATTGCTCTCACTGGTAATCCGCCTCTGGTTAAGGGTAGAAGGATGATCAAACCAATTCCCAGGCAAGTTACCGTGTATGACAGTATGAAAAAGTCGAGAGTTTCAAAAAATATGTATTGCTTGATAATTGTCAGTACTCCTGAATCTGAAAGTTTAAATTTAGTGAACACAGAAAAAATATTTACTTTGTTTAAAAAAAATATTCTTGGACTAAAAAAACTTATAGGAGGAAAAAAGCTGATTTTATTGCTTCCAGAATTTTTTTCTTGCTTCAAAATCTGTTTATAATTTATTCATTTGAGTGAAACGTTTTCTTTAAATACAACATGTAAATATTTTGGAACACAAAATTTGAAGAAAAATATTTACATGAGCCTAGTTGTTTTTTATTGTGTACGAAAAGTAATTTTGTGAAAAAAGCATTACCACAAGATTTTTTGAGAATTTCCATTGGGACGTGTACTTGATTTAATAATTCTATAAAAATTTTTTCCAGTACACGAAATTCATAAGCTTTGAAGCACACCGTGAATGAACCAGCAAGAAAACATCCATCGTCAGCCACAATTATCAGGTCGTTGTAGTTCACTATGATATCTGCGAGTACTGTTAGAAAGTGAAAAATCAGAATCGTCGGATTGAATACTGTCCCGAATGCACTCATGAATTTTTGAACAATCGTTGCTGATGAATCAAATGTCCAAATTCCAAATAATCTAATAAATTGTAAAAGTTTAAAAATTATTTATTAACAGTAATAAATTTGGTGTTTTCCAAAATTTTTGGTTAGCCAAAAATTTTAATAACTACATAAAGATTCTCTCTTTAAAGCTCAAAATTTTTAAACCAATAAAAGCTTCAAAATTATTTCTAAAAAATGTTTGTAACAAAAATTTGTCAAGTTAATTAAAACGTGAAAATTTATTTGTAAAAATTTGGAAACTTTTAAATCTTAAACCTTAACACGAAAAATTTCAGTCAAAGTATCAAATTATCTTAAATTTAAATTAATCGAACATTGAACTCTTGTATTTTTTTTATGCAAAATTACCTGATGCAATAAATGCATTTGTCCAAGTACTTGCGATGTATTTCGATCGGTCTTTTATTCATCGTCGCTAGTTGTGAATTTTTTTTCGCAGAAGAGTTGGAATATAGAAAAAAGAAACGAATATGAAGTACAAAGTAGCAATTTATTTAAATGTTGCAATTTTACCCAACACTTTTACTTACGCAGGCTTTTTTTTTCTTCGAAGTCAATTGCTTTCGATGAATAATAAATATCGATTCATATGAACCGCTTATGAATATTTGATTGGGTAATTTTCGCCACACTTTGTTGCAAGGAGCGTCGGAAAAAAGAGTGGGGTGATTTTCTTACCAATTTTTATCGTCAGTCAACGATAAGCTCCCAAAGACTTCGCTTTGTAAGCTTTTTTTCTTCTTTGCATTCGCAAAGAAGATGTATTGTAACAATAACATGCTATAACAATTATTGAAAGGCTTGTAAATACTTTTTCATTTTATTTCCAGATTTTTTAATGTTGTTTTAAATGAAAAATTTCTTCAGCAGAATTTCTTTCTACTAATTTTAATTTTTTTTGAATCAAGTTAAATTATGAAAATCATCAATGGATGTTATGAAACAATAAAGTACTTATTTTTGGACATGACGCTTAAAAATCAACATTTGATAATAATTTTATAAATCTTTCGGTCACAAAATTATAATTTTCAAAAAAGAAGTGAGTTCTTGTCTAATTTTAAATAATTAAATTTTTTCAGTCAATTTTAGAAATTGAAAATTATCCAGGATCTCAAAGGAGCAAATCATTCGCTATCAAAAATATAGTCATGAATTATGAGTAATGAGTTTGCTTCAAATAAATTCAAATTCCAGCATCGGAGAATAAAAGATAAACATTTTTATTACCAAACCAAATGAGAATGAATTATAAAAAGTAAAAAAATCTTCAATAGCTTATAAAATTGGCTTATAAATATAGGTATGTATGGAGGAAATAATTATAAAATTACAAAAATGTATGTATTAGCATTAATTTATTTCTTCAACCAATCACGTAAGTCGAACCTAATTTGGTATCATAGTCAAGAAGAATATCATGACTGAGTACGATTTTTTGACGATCTGAAGAAAATTATAAAACTTTGGTAAATAAATTATGAAAGGAATAGTAAAATGAATTTAAACAATAAATTTTTTTATTTACTTCCAGGAATGTTGGCATAGTGAATTGGAAAAGACCAATAGCATTAAGTTCAATCGGTCGCAATGTTTGGGCCATTGAAATAGTCAAAGAATTTTTAATATTGCTAGAAAGTGCATTTTCCCATCCGCACAACCATAGGCTCTCTGTTAATGAATCGGCCTAGAAGAAATTTTTATTTTTAATTTGATTTGATTTTATTTTTTCAATAACTAATAAATTTTGTGAATCAAAAGTTACGCCTTCAGTGTCACTATAACCGAATTTTCAAATAAATTTGCGTTTTTGAAATTAATTTACATAAACTTCAAGTTTGAATTAATAGTTTGATTAAAAAGTTAATTATAATATACTCTCTTAAAAGAAATCAGTGGAATTTCACTGGTTCACTAGTGGAAGTTCACTGATTCCAACCAGTGAATGCAATGTCACTGATGGAGATACTAGCGCGCATGCGCGCAGATAGTTTGTTCACTGATTCAATCAGTGGATTTCACTGATTCAACCAGTGGAGATACTAGCGCGCATGCGCGCAGATAGTTTGTTCACTGATTCACCAGTGAAATTGCATCACTGGTTGGAATCAGTGAACGTCCACTGGTGAACCAGTGAAATTCCACTGATTCCTTTTAAGAGAGTAAATAACTTACCGTGAAAATCAATTCGTTACCGAACCAACACCAAACAAATAATTGTGTGAACGCTACTACCAAGCCAGCTATGAATTTGACAATATATGAGCCTTCATTCATGTGCTGTAGTAAATAGAAAGAGGCGATAAATATTTTTCGATTATCAGGCACTCTGTGACGCTTCACATCGTGAAACGTGCAGGAATTTTTTTTTAATTTTAGGATATTTGTATATGATAAATCATATACTTTTTCGACTGGACAAAAGTTTCTGTTTTGAGTATCAAGTTGGCAACCCATTCAAACTTCATTAGTAAAAATTATCTTTTATTATAATGTCCTTTAGAAGTATTGGACGATAATATACGATGAATTATCATTGCCTTAGTTAGTATTAAAAATTAAAAGTGATAGACAATATTAATTCTTCATAAGAAAAGAGATTTAAAAGTATTTTTTTATTCCAGTATTAAAAGAATTTAAATTTTGTTACTTGTAACACTTTTTAATTCGTTTTTTAATCAGGGTAGTTAATTTGTTTGAAATGAAAACTGGATTGCAAATTTAATATACTCAGAACAAAATTTTTTTTTTCTAATAGCATCGATACGTTCTTAAACTTCTTAAAAAATGTTGATGTTAATAACGAACCAAAATCAGTTGAATCCCATTCATGCAAATCATACTTGTACTTGAAACAACTTGGATCAGCATACAATAACTGAGTGTGCTGCAAAGGTTATTGGTAATTTCTATGAGTTTTTGATGCTGCTTTATGCATAATTTGAACCTCTCGGTAAAGCAATCAAGAGTGTTATCATTTTTGTTAGTACGTTCTGCTTCAAATGATATAAAAGTTTTGATTTTTGTACCCGTATGTTCATCTGTACTGGACACACCTAGATTATTGAAAGACTTTGTATTGGTTAATAAAGACTTCCGATACAAAGTGCTGTCACATTTTTGGTAGTTTGATGATAACACTTTCAGCAGAACTGTTGACCATCTTACAAAAGAAACTCCCAAAATATCAATTCCCAATATTGTCATCACGCTGCATTCTATGCAGTATGAGTGATAGAAGTACATGATTTGGTGAATCGGGGATTCGGTAGTGTCAAAGGGATACGCTGCTCGTAGAGGTAATCCGGTTTCTGTTTTACGACCGGCCATGATTCTTGATAGAGCCAGCAGTGATAGAACCGAAAAAAAATATTTTAGAGTTGTATTTTCTTGTCGGGCTGTAGAAGTTAGTAATTCTTGAACCCCTGCATCTGAAAAGGGTAATGATTAGTTATTAGTGAGTTAGTTTTATTACAGATTAATTTTTTTAACTTCTCGCTATGAGAAATTAATGATTTTTGATAACTAAGAAATTATTTATTGAATCTGGATTTTTGGAAATTGAGTTCTTATCAGGTATCGACAATTTGAGTTGCAAGAATGTTATTTTTACTATTTTTATTATGGTGTACGGAAAATAAGTTCAGTTAAGACATAATTTTTAAATTTATATTTTGAGGAATATAATTTCTACAATTAGAAATCTTTAAAACTGAAATTGTAAATTTTATGTTACAAAAAAATGGAAATTTTACATTGTAAAAAATTTAAAATTAGTTTGTTGAAAAAATTTTTAATTTACATTAAAAAAGTTCATTGTAAAAACTGTATAAAATGATTTATAGCCAATGCTATATTTTTTCCGTGTGCTTATACATAAAATGTAAACTTTAAAGACAATAATAATTTTCGCTTACCATTTGATTGTTGTATCACATCAAGTAGAGAATAAATCTCATTAATGAGATTCATTATTTGATCATACTGAACAAAATAACAGCAAGATTTTGAAAACGACATACCGGTACCAAATATGAAACACATATCATTAGTAACAATCGTCAAATCATTGTAATTTTCAACAATGTCTCCTATCACGCTTATAAATAGCAACGAAAATAACGTGAAATTTCCCACTCGAAAAATGGGATTTAGTATTTTGAGTATTATTGGCGCGGTATTTTTAGCTGGCCAAACACCAGAAAATCTGAAATTTTGAAAATTATTCATATTGGCACTGTCAAAAAAATATCAATTATCTGTAAAAAAAAATAATTCTTAACCTTACGATTTTTTCACAAATGTTTATAACTTTGCGATGCATTTTTAACACCAAATATATTAATCAGATTATTTTCATAAAAGTACCAAAATAAACTTTTAATCTTTCTAGCAAGTCATTCGTTCTCAAAAGAATATACAATTTATTGCAAAGTAAAAATAGATATCATGAAATGATTCAATTTCAGTATATTTCTTACAGAAAAATAAACTTTCGATATATTATTAACCTACCGTCCAATTATGAAAATAGAAACAAATTACCTATAAGTGTATAAGCCGAAGCTTTACTTCAGAGAAATAAAGCTCTACCTAATATTTTATAGATTTAGACTATAATTACCTATCGCTTGCGTGGTGTCAAAAATGATGGATAATTTTTTTTCATTTTATTCAGAACTATCCGCAGTAATACTGGTGGAGTATTCAAGTGTGTTTTGTTGAACACTATTATCTATTTCTAGTTCCTTTATTATTCTCTTTGTTTTCTTTCTTCTCTTTATAAGTAAATGACATTATTAGTAGTGCAAAAATCGGTTATTTTAAATGAAAAAATGTAATTTCCAAAAATTTAATCATCAGCAATTGTCTAGTTTTTATTGATTAACAAAAACGTTTGATTTTTCCTACAATAAGTATTTTTTTTTTTTTTTTTTTTCACAGACTATTAACCGCTAAAAAAATAAATTTAATGTAGTATCGAATTACATTAATTTATTCAGAATTTACTGGTTCCTAATTACTCAACAGTAATCAATTAAACTAACATCTGGATGGCTGTGCACTAAAAAGAAACTTACTTCAAGAATAAAATTCTTTTTAAAATTTCACTTTTGTTTCAAGATATTTACTTTGAATTGATTCAAAAAATTCACGGACTATGTGTATCAAGTTTTGAGAATCTGAAAAGTATTACAACATGTCAATGTTTAAAAATCATTTACATTAAAATTATTTTGATAAAAATTGAAATAAATTCTTAGACAAAAGTACGTTTAAAAACGTTATAAGAACAGTAGCTTTAAACTCAATGGATCTCATTGCTTAAATCATTGAAAATTAAATGAGATTTTTCAAATCATTCGTGTACATATTGATATTTCACTCTGGTTTAAAACATCCGTGAATCTTTCTAAGCAGTAAGTTTTGAAGCAAGATATATTTTAACAAAAAATAGTTACTGTATAAATGAATTCATTGTCATACTAGCACCATAATAGTAACTAGGTAAATGCGGCTAAATCCATTTTGTCGACTTTATTTTGCATCGATACAATCTTTATTCGTTTTTACTTAATTTTCGCAATATTAAAAATTTCGATAGTAACAAAAACCAAATTTATGAAGTGTACTTCCTGTGTTGAAAAAATAAAATATGCGAGCAAAAAAAAAGCCTACATACAGATGACGTATTTATTTTATATTTGTCACCTATATTGAGATTATCAACAAATCAAATCAAATTTTGATGCTGTCTTATGCATAACTTGAATTGTTAATAAAACGAATCAATAATGTCTTCTTTATCACTATTACTTCCATCTCATGAAATAAATAAAACATCATTGATTAGTATTTTGAACAGTAGTCAGTAATGTGTCCATGACAGTAAAGGTTAGGCGTGTTAGAAAATATTTTGCATTTTAAGATAATAACATTGAAAAAATATACCTGATAAAAATATTGATAATTATAATATACATTTTTACGAGATTACTAGTTGATTAATAGAGCTATTAAATACTAAAACGTTTATTCAGTAATTTGAAAGCAGACATCTTAGAACACTTAATCAGAAATGGTACGCTTCAAAAGTATGAACACCGAGTACGACTTTTTGACAATCTGCAGAAAAATTAAAGAGAGCTTATAAACACATGTGTATATATTTTTTTAAATGATTACTCTATACTAATGATCATTTTCTTACGTCAACGAAGGTTGGTATAGTGAATCTGATGAGTCCGAGTGCGTGAAATTCAAGCGGGCGTAAAGACTGGATCATTGATATCACCAAAAGGTTTTTTATGCTTGGACTAAATGAATTCTCCCATCTAGACATCCATTGACTGGTTATTAATGTATCGGCCTACTTAACAAATGTGTATACATGTATAAGAATTTTTTATATCCACTGATAATTATATCTTCAGGGGCAGAAGTTTTTTTGCATGCCTTAAGCGCGAAGCGCGCAGGTATGCTTTACTCTCGCCCAAAAATCGTGATTTCGATTAAAACATGATTTTTATAATTTAAACAAAAAAAATTATGGATAAAAAGCATATTGAAATAAATAATAGTAACGATAGAACCCGTTAAAAAAATTTTCTCATCGATTAAATAAGATTTCTCAGAAAAAAACTCGTTTTTCTGATTAATTAAATGAATAAGAGCGTGGTATTCACGGGAGCTATGGGCTTGACAACACCACAACTTTGTCAAAAATCACTTTCATGATTTAATTTTTTTTTTGTTTCATTCCTGAGGAAGTTCGTCAAAACCCTTTTGAAAATTGCATGTCAAAATAATTCCGTTTCGATACAGTTAATTTTTTTCGATTGTCAATTCAGTGACTTTTTCTGCGATTTTGGCAGCCATATATATTATTTTTCATAAACAGAATTGAAATAACTATAAACAAGCAGAAACTATTCATACATGATGGTATAATTACTAATTGTTTTATCATCTGTACCGCAAGGCACTGTACTAGGACCTCTTCTATTTATATTATATATTAATGATATTTTCCAAATACTACCAAATAAAAGTTTAGCTGCATTTGCAGATGACACAGTAATAAAATGTACTGGAGAATCTTGGTCTACTGTTCAGAGCAAGATGTCCACCATGTTAGATACTGTAGGAAATTGGTTACGCATGAATCGTTTAACACTAAATGTAGATAAAACAACCTATATTACTTTTGGTTGCAATAAAAGTAGCATTCCAAAATTGTTTGAACTAAAAATATATAACAAAGAAATTATTAGAGTTAATAGCTGTAAATATCTGGGATTGATTTTTGATCATAATATGAGGTGGGATGTCCATATAACAAATGTTGTAAAAAAAATTAGATATTTCCTATATATCTTCTATAAATTGAAAAATATATTAGACAAAAAAGCCTTGAAAACTATTTACCATACTCTTTTTGAAAGTATTGTAAACTACGGCATTTGTGCATGGGGTGGTTGTTACAAGACAACCATAAACTTACTGCTCAGAGTACAGAATAAGCTCACTAAAATATTTGATGATCAAGGATCAATTCTGGGAATCAAAGACTCTTTTATATTGGAATCACTATATTGTCATTATAAACGTTGTAGGGACTTATACCAAAGACAATCTAGTACTACAAGATACAAAAGTATCAGTATACCTAGAGTAAAAAAAGAGATAGCATGTAAGAATTCTTATTTTGTTGTCATTAAATACTACAATAAATTACCAAATCATCTAAAAACTCTTACACATAAAAATAAAACGATCAGAACAAAATTAAAATATTGGTTATTGTCAAATGAAAATAAACATAAATAATTAACGTTTAAATCTAATTATGAATGTTTCAAAGCAAATCAAATATCCTCATAATTATTCATAGTATAAAAAAAAAAAAAAAAAAAGTTTGTATTTATATAAAAAATTATGAATGACAGGAAAATGTAATGTATAAAGTGAACAAGCCTTACCGGGCCTACGCGCAGGTGTCTACAAACACCTCTGTAGGGACATGCATTTTATATTTCTACGATGTAATATGTATGTATATATGTTTTGTATCCTGGTATAAATAAATAAATAAAAAATAAAAATCTGTTAAAATTTTTCTTTAATTCGACCGACAGAGGGGATAATACTACTCGCGGGAAAATTCAAATTAAAAACAAATAATTTTCGTTATGATCTAAATAATTTATGTATGGCATGAGCGCTTAAGGCATGCTCATTTGGATTTTCCAAACTTTTTTTTCACTTACCATAGAAACAAATTTATTTCCATACCAGCACCAAAACAGGAGTTGAATGAAAGATGCGATCAGATTTATTATATATCTCACAACTGTTGAACTGTCTTTGCACTTAGAAAAAAAAAACAATTATTATTGTTATTATTAAATTTTATTGCACTGTTAAAAAATGTTCAATTTGTATTACTTACAACAATAACTTGAAAGCCATTTAAACAAATAAGCCCCGTACTAGTAACAACCTGCAAAAACATGTAGCCACCGAAAATGATGTTGAGATCATCAACAATTGTTATTATTTTCTGATGCTGTCTTATGCACAATTTCAGTCTCTCCTCGAAACAGTCAGTGCTATTGTTATTGACGTCATAATCATGAACTTGCTCGTATGACACGAAAGATTGTATATCAATCTGCTCGATGTCGATATCAATCTTTTGAGTAGCCTTGATCATTTTTGGATAAGAAGTTGCAGTAAAGATAGACCGTTTTACCAAATTGCTGTCGCAATTTTTATAGTTCGAGCTTATGATTTTCAGTGAAACCGTCAACCATTTCATGAAACAAATCACCGTGAAATCGGTTATCATCACAACCATCAGATTGAACGTAATGCAAAATGATTCGCATAGGTAAATAATCTGATAAATGGGTGGTTCGCTCGTGTCAAAAAGGTAGTACGTCGGTAATGGCAGCCCATTTTCTGTTTTTCGGCCATATACTATTCGTGCTACACCCATCGATGATACCAACACGCAGAGAAAGTAAAATTCTTTTAATTCCTGGTGTACTGTCACATTTATTGTCATCAGTACTTGTGAGTGTGAAAATAAAAATATTACTTACATTTTTTCAATGGATCAGTAGATGATTGAATGATCAAATTTTGGAAAAAAGCCGGAAATTTAGGTTTTCATTCTTATAGCATAATATTTTGCAAATATTACTCCCTATTTTTGAAAAGCAGATCGTCTTTTAATCGGAATTTTAAACGAAAATTAATTTGAAGAAATTATAATGATTTTAAATGAAGTTGAAAATTTTTTGAGCCAAATAATTCAGAAAAACATATTAACTCGAGGCTTTTTTTCAGCTTCATTTTTTATCAAAACATCAATTTTGATTATTAAAAATTTCAAAATTTTTATTTCATGAAAAAATAAATAATCAAAGTGATTATTAAAATTTAGCGCGAAATGTTTTTCAATTTTTAGACTCACAATCAAATATTATCGACTATATTAAATTTAACTGTTTATCATAAACCATATTGCTTTTAATTCAATTTTGAGAAAAAATAACTTTTTTTTTTTCATTACATTTAAAATTAGTTACCTGAAAAATAGGAACGTCAAAGTTTTGGACATTAAATTGCAAAATTTAAATTTCTTAATCTAAAAATTAGAAAAAATGTCAATTTTAGTTACCAGTTGACTGATGCAGTAAATCAATAGGTCCATAAATTTCCTCAATAAATTTAAGTATCGTTTCTCGGCGGCCACAAAAAATGTCAGGTCTCTGATGTTATTTGCAGAATCTGTCAGAGAGCTTGTGAGCAAAGACAAAAAAAGTGTCAAATTAACCAACCGGAAGATATGATGAACCAGTCGGAAAACTTTTGGCACGTTTGTTTCAAGCGGCCAAATTCCGGTAACTCTGAAAATTATTCACCGTGATATTAATGATGATACACTAATACTGATTTAAAGACATCAATTGAACCTCAAAATTTTTTTACTCATGTTATTCACTCGGCGATGACTTTTATTCATTGTTATAAAAAGTATGTTTTTAAAAATAGATAACAGAAAATAATGAATTATTTTTGTAGTCAGAAAATTCAAAAAATGATTGCTTTCCGAGAGATATCGTGATAGTGATTCAACCTTTTCATTATTTTTCAAAGCTAGCTAAATTTATTTATAAAGTAACAACGCACTGTGAAATTTACAAAATTGAATTAAATTATTTTTTCAGTACGGAGATATTGAACGCTGGAGAATATATAATATACTTAGACAATAATTACCTATCGACATCGAGAGTAACGATGAAAAAGGTGCAAAAATAGTACGAGGGTGAACGATTGTCTTGTGCACCTTTTGCGTGATATGTTTCTCATGTTTTACATTATGTATTGCTTCAGTGATATTGCGAGTTATTATTTTTGAATAAAAATATACTTTATTCATGGGTAAACGTAACAATTAAACATAACAATTATTAGTGAATTTGGAGATGAGTAATGAATGAGACAAAAATATATAATGATCTGATATGATGAAATTAAAGTTGAATATTTAAACTGATTAAATTTGGTGATTAAAATAGTTAAACGAGCCTATTATTCCATAAATCGGAGTTATTAAAATGGTCGTCATTGAAATTCTATTATTCTGTAAACTGGGTCAAAAGAACTAGGATCGAGTATGAGCTCTTTACAACCTACAAAAAAAAAAAAAATTTAGACAAAATCTGTAGATTGTTAAAATTTTTTTAATTAATTAGTTAGGAAATTACTGCACTGTAAAAAATCCGGAGTGAATTTCACTCCGATTTCACCCCCGTCACTCGGAATCCCGGAGTAAAGTAATTAATCACTCCGCGTAGGGAGTGAATCCGGAGTTTTTATTTGCGGAGTGATTTAAGAGTAATTTCGGAGTGATTTCAGAGTGATTTCGAATTTTACTCCGAAAAACATCCACGTTCGGAGTTTTTAAAATAAATAAAATAAGGATGAATTTTCGTTCTACAAAGAAAATCTCAAAATTGATCTTTATATATATATATATATATATATTTCTTCTGTGCGTGTGTTTGTCACTGAACTCCTCCTAAACGGCTGGACCGATTTTAATGACATTTTTTGTGTGTCTTCCGGTGGATTCCAGAATGGTTTAGATTCACAATTCAGTCCACGTGAAAATGTTTATTTAATAGATTTTTTTATTTATAAATTTTTGTTGATCTTGACTACCCACGCGCATATATATATAGGGTTCGGCTCCAAGCTGCGAGATGGCACTAACATCATCGCCTCTCGCAAGCGCTCTTCCCCACGCCTGTTTCAATATATAACAATTTCCATCTCCTACTCCACAGGCGTACTAGGCCGAGACAGTGACACGAAAGGCCTAGCTGATGAGTGTGTGTCACTGTCTACACGAAACGCCTTACCCAATCAAATTCCTTTTCTACCTTTCCCCCTTCCTCCAACTCTCTGACTAGACAGTCAAACTCAAACACACAATCTTCGTAGTTAAGCTCTGTTTCAGAGCTGCTACATTCCAAACACACAACGCACATAACATTCGTAGATAAGCTCTACACATAGAGCCCCTACATATATATATATATATATATTTTTTTTTTTGAAAATTTTTAATTATAATTAATTTATAAAAAAAAATAAATAAAAACATTATAATAATGATTAAAATGAAATATTATCAAAAATAATAAATTAAATTTTTAATAATTAAATATAAAAAAGGTTTATAAAAATATTTTCTTTACAAAAATTTATTTATTTTGGGAGTGAATTTTATTATTAATTAAAATTAACTCCTTCTCGGAGTAAATATCACTCCCGCTGGGAGTGAATCAATTAAAAATAATTCACTCCTCATTCACTCCGCAAATTTTTTACAGTGTGATAAGGATTGAATGACACTTACCGATAGAAATGTAGGCATTGATAGGTTGAACAGACCAACTGCTTTGAACTCTAGCGGTTCCATAGTTGGAATCATCGAAAGAGTCACTAGGTTAGTTAGCTCATTTCTGTCCCCGAGGTCGTGCTCTCGAGCAAATTCTTCCCAACCAGACATCCATTGATTGTAGGTAAGAGTGTCCGCCTTATTATTAAGACAAAAAACTTATGAAACAGTACTAGATTAATTTAACGAATAATTGTTGCGAATTTTTTGATAATAATTATCAGCTGGTTAGGGTTACATACGAGCTACGTGACACAAAAGTGAGTGCTCGATAAACTTACTGATGATAATTATTATCTCCAAAGTATTGAAAGCAACTTACGACAGAGGTGAATTCATTTCCGTACCAACACCAAAAAAACAATTCGGTAAAGCTTAATACTAAGTATGATAAAAATTTAGCAAGATCTGCTGGGTTTCCTCCTTTCTAGATCAATCAATTAAAAATAAAACGAATTATAAAAAAGCTTATTAATCGATAAGTAAGTTAACAAATTCTTACTAAAATCATTTGATAGCCATTCAGACAAATAATAAAAGTACTAGTTCCAAACTGTACCAGCATCAAAAAACTCAAAGTTCCATTGAGATCGGAGATCGTTTTGATAAGTCTTTGATGGTTTTTAATGCAAATTTTGAATCTCCCTGAAAACGAGTCCTCAAAGTCTCTTTCATCCGAATTAAAAAACAAAAATTCCCTCACTTCCCCTTCCCCATCCCAATCATTATAGCCAACTTTGAGTGTGTCAATTTGATCAAAAGTTTTCATCGTATCGGCTGGGTCTTTTATTACCTCTGTACATTTGTATAATTTAATGTTACAGTTTTTGAAATTTGATGTCAAAGTGATCAGTTGAATTGACGACCATCTTATAAATCCTATGGTAGTTATGTCCATCGCAAGAACGACGGCCAAAAGGTAGATCAGGCAATAATATTGATAAACCATTATCAGCTCATAGTATGGTGATTTGGTAACATCGAATGGATAAACTGTTCGAAATGGTAGCGATCCTTTTTCACGGGGAATCAAAAATAAAATGCAAAAAGCAAATAATGTACATAGAAAACAAAACCCATAGTGAGCTATAGACTCTTCAAAATGGCTTCTTTTTATATTAATAAGTATCCCGCGATCTGGTCATTGCGTAGATAAGATGTATTAGTTAAGATCGTTAATTAGTTTTTTGCTTTTTCAATTTACCAGAGCTCCGGATGAGTGTGTCTATCGGGTCATAAACTTCGTGGATTAGCTTAATTATCTTGTTGTATGAATTCCAAAATTTACATGCTTTCATAACAGCCATAGTAGTTCCGATGAAAAAGCATCCATCGTTCCCAACTATTTCCAAGCTGTCGAAATTTTCCGCCACATCAGCAGCCACAGCCATTAAAAATGTTATGAAAAATACGAAATTTACAATTCTGAAAATAGAATTCAGCACTTTCCAACCTGCTTTGGCTGATGGCAAAAGTGGCCAAACACCACTATATCTGTAATTATAAATTTTTTTCATTATTTATTCCGTTTAAATTGATATTTACAGGTCCCGCACGGAGAAAAAAAAACAACACTGCTTACTACTTTGTGCAGTACTCACTACTGCTTTGGAAGAAAATGAGGTTAGAATGGTTGGTACAGTAGAGAGCGCTACATAAGAACTACTGACTATTGTCTGTACACTACTGAGTCGTGTTCTGGCACGATCCAGTCGTGTTTCGTATAGCGCTCACTACTGACGATGAACATTTTTCTAATATTTATACGAAGCAGTAATCATTGCTGTTTTATTTTCTCCGTGCGAGAAAAATTTTTCCTATATAATCATATAAAATTACATATAAGTAAATAAAATTATGTATAAGAATATAATGTCTTACATAATTACGTAAAATTATGATACATAATTTTATATAATTATAATTTTTTTTTTCCCGGGCTCCTAATTAAAAAACTCGCATTTAGAATAATGAATTGAAAAACAATATCAAATTTTGTTCTAAATCACCCTTTTATCTCTCATTTCACGTAAATAATTAAATTTTACTTTATACAATACTAATTACATTACCTCAGTACTGTCACATTAATGTTCAAAAACTTTCTATGAATATCAATAGGTATCTTTTTCATGATAAAAGAAAGTTAGTCAATCTGAATTGACTCTAACCCTCCGTAAGTACAATTATATTTATTGCCAAGTAAGCTCTAGAGTTCAAAAGACACCAATGTCCTGTATTTTTTCAAACCGAGTCAAAGTATCACTCATAATATTACGCCACACAACATGTCAATTCTGATTAATATATTATGCATACGTAATTACCTAACACATGAAAAATGTAATGAAAATATTAAAAGATTGTTTCATTGCAAACAAGAGGATGTATTTGAAGCAACCTTGAATATCTAATGAGCTAAGTCACTTGAATAATAATTTATTGATCGCTATTTATTTGTCTTATCGAGAAACTTAGTGAGTGTGAGTTCAATTCTACTCCTATCCCTGAAATCACCACTTGAAGTCAAGCGACACGCCTCACACCGTTTAAAATTTAATAAAGCTTAACAGAAATCACATGTTCCGAGTTTGCACTAATTTTGGTGAGCTCGAAAAGCTTAAAAGCATAGAACGTTTAATCCTTTGAGCTCAACCGTTTACTTAATTTTTTTATTGTTATTTTCAGCAATTATTGAATTTCTCGATTGCAACTGTTTCTTTATCGGCTAAAATTCAGTAAAGTATAATAACAGTGAATATATTTCACAAGTTTGTATTTTTGGAAATATTATTAAAAAAAAAAACAGGACAATAATACATAACAATAATAATCAAATAAAATTTACTTTACTAAAAATTAAATAGAAATTGAGTTTAATTTTGTTTTTCCAACTATAAGAATTATTAAGTGTGGAGCTACGGAGAGTTCGACATTCTGATCAATAATTCACATGAAAAACGAATCGTGTAAGTTTTCAACGAAACCGAGAAATCGCGTGACTTTACTAACTGCGCTAATAAGTAAATAACAGCTTCTATTTGTAATAGTAGCTGAAGAAGATAATAATTGTGTAGAACCTATAAAAATGTTGAATTCAAACCGCGAAGCCGTTTTATACTTGGTATTTATTATACTCCAACACTTGCAGCTGTATTCTTAAGCCAGAAAATAAACATCAAATCAATTGTGCAGTTTGTTTTATTCTAAAAATATAACAAAGAATAAATAAAAAAAAATGGGAGCCAACCGGAGAACTCCCATAGGGTCGTATCGTAAAATAGTCGATTGTACTTACAACATTTTTAGGTGTTTTATATCGTTTGATATGTATTGATTTTTTTCATCTGTCACAAGTTTAATATTTCGTTTTTTTTTTTTTTAGAATTTGCGGTGTTTGGAATTTTGAATCGAACAATAAAATAGAGAATATGTGCAATTTTTTCATCAAATCAATTAATTGGTTAATTTTAATATCAGTGCAACTGGCGTCGGTGATAGAAATTTTTCAAAATTTGACAAACATTGAAGCTGTTAGTGATGTAGTTGGGTTATTAGCGCCGCTAAGTGTCACAATGATAAAGATTATCAAGTTGCATACATCTCAAAAAAGAATCCACGAGCTTATTGAATCTATTCACAAGCCAATTGAACTTTTGAAATACTCATCTGGTGAATTTTAATTAATTTTCACTGTTTTTAATTATAAAAAAATATTTTTTTCTTTAAACGCGTCTTTGCCAAATTGTTCACGATAATTTTTAAATAATTTTAGTAATTTATTTTCAATTTTATATTTTTTAATTTTTAATTTGACACCAAAAAAAATTTTTATTTTTTTTTATTAATTGATATAGTCCCCTCGCTGTTGTATGTTTATTTATAAGTTATTTTCAATTAATTTTTACCGTTAATAAATTCAATGAAATTTGTAACAAAACTGTCCCCGAAAATTTTAATAAATTTCCACCGGAGGCGGAGATACCGGCTGGGTAAAGTTCTTACGCTCGCCCTTTTTGAATAATAATAAAATGAACCTGAAAGTCCTCAGGCTGGGTTAGTGCACGAAAAGGACGCCAGGTAATTTTATCTAAAAATTACCAAAATTAATAAAAATGCCGGGGGCCTCGCCGGACGATCAATTAACGACTTGAAATGACGCGAATGGAAAATGAACCACGAAACAATCAAAGCTAATATCAAAGTAGAGTGAAAATAAAAATAATAAATAGTTAACTATAAACAGTATCTCAAATTATCTAATTAAATAGGAATTGTAGGAGAAATTCCGGGAATTAATATATATAAAATAAATTATTATTAAATTGGTAAATATAAAAATAAACAAAATTTATTCAAAGCGATATTACTTAAACTTATTCTATTTTCTAAACAATAGTTTAAATCCTTTATGGAATTCTTGATTAATATATACATAACTTTTTCTTTAGCTTAACTTATAATATTGCGTTCGAGAATAACAATAACCGCAATCAAAACAATAATTATAATAATCGTAACCAAAATCTGATAATATCGAAGACAAGTCGTTCGTGAAAAATAACAAAGATATAATAATAACTAATATCCGACAATGTCAATAATGAGTCACACTCGAGTGATCATAATTACAATACCAAATGATATTAATTATAAATAACGCAAAATAATCAGTATATTAATAATAATTAACAATCCGCAATGTTAACCGCAAATTGCGCTCAAAATAATAATTACAATAATTAGTGCCTGATAAAATAATTGCAATAATGAACTATGACGTAATATCTCAATTAAGAATTGCTGGCCGTATCGAGGACCCAACACGTGGCTTTCGGGATAGGTACAAATATTCCCTTCTAATATAACCCTTACTCGCTACGGGATCGACCCGATTAATCGATAGCGAATTTAATTAAACAATAAAAATGAATTATCTAAGCCAGGAGACAGCGGTGTGCGGACAATAAAATGGCTCAACTTGTGAGTACTCACCAGAAAAAGGAAACTCAAACTAAGGCACCAAATCCACACTCCTTACAATAGCAGAGGTCCCACGTGTCTTCCTCACACCGAGCGGGCCACCGCGTGTTTGTCTAATCTACGTCACCGTAAAACGTTCGAGGTCTCGTGTTCGACCACGAGGGCCTCTTTAGCCATTTTCCCAAATTTAATAAACCTTTAGCTCGCGATCGATAATACAGGACTTCACCCGTGCGAGTAAAGGCTATGATAATAAAACCAGGTACTATAACTATGATTTACGGCGATACATACAAATAATAATAATGATAATAATGAATTACAAATAATTCATTGTAAATATCTGAAACAAATGTAAAATTAATTCTTAAATTATAAACAATAATATTAAAAATTTCAAGTATAAATAATAATAAACAATAAATAAATTAATAAATAAGTACAAAATAATAAAATTGAGACACACATCGAGTGTGGATCTGTTGCCAAATTTTAAGCGCAGGGAGGGACGCACACAGGGAATAAAAACCCTGTGACAAATTTAGCAATTGCAGGGATAGAAAAAAAATTTAACACTGGGATTATGTGCAACTTTTTAGTTTCTAGTATCAAATATTCAATTTTTTATAATTATATTTTTCTAAACGAGTTTGAGACCATACAAAAAAAAATTTATGAAGCGTATATGATGAGGATATATTCCAGAAGATATCTAAATGAGCAAGTCTATGTACGGTGTAACGGAGTGATCGTTACTCGGTAATTCCCCTATTTCGGTATCCAGTCAGTTATCGACTGCTCACAGTGTGCTGTGATCTAAAGCTCGTTTAGAGCTAGTGAGAAAGGCCCCGAGGTGGAGAAGCTAGCGTAGTGGTAGTGGGGAGAGTAGAGGAAGCAAGAAAGGTTGAGCGAATTTGGTAAGACTCCCCTGATAGCCATCCAATTGTAAAAGTTAACGTTAAGTTGCAGTCCAACTTTTATACAATCTAGGGCCGAAATTTGACTTTAACTTTTATCAAAATGTTTTAGTAAAAGTCTTAATGTGAAGTTTTAGTGAAGTTGGACAAAATGAATGAAAACACTCATTGATATGGCAGTTTATCAGAATTTGTCTCTTTTTTACATCGGTAGGTAATTTATCGGTAAAAGAACGGAGCACAGTAAAAATTTTTAACTACTGCCGTGACAAAAAAATTAATATTTTATTGTTAAACCGGGGACTCGAACCCAAATCGCCTGGTTCCTAGCCAAGCTCACTATCAGACGAGCTATGTTTTTTTTTTTTTTT
>CAJNRD030001123.1:2096668-2154149 GCA_905319865.3 Cotesia congregata | reverse complement strand
ACAATAACTTTTTTATAGATAAAAAGTATGAAAATTAAATTAGCCGACATCTGAAAATTTTTATAATTATTTTTATTAAAAAAATTGTTACTATAAAATAAAAAGAAAAAATTTCACATGTAGGAAATTTGAAAAATTATGAATGCAATTTTTTTAAATTATTTTTTTACTTGCAATTTGATTGTTAAAAAAAATAGAAAAATTTTTAAATGTCGGCTAACATTAGTATCATATTAAAAGTTGGTTAAAACTTGGATATTGAAATTGCGGCAGTAGATTAACGTCAAGTTACTATACAACTTCAACACAAATTGTATATAACTTTTACTGTACAAGTTTTGGAGTGAACTTAACGTTAACTTTGACTAAACTTGCTATACTACAAGTATTTTTATAGTAAGTGTGGCTATCAGGGTCATTGTGACTGAGTGGCTCGACTGGACGACACGCAGATTTTCTAAAACATCCAGCTAAGGCGTAATAAATAACCAGAGGGCGAGTGACGGTGACGAGAGATTGCCGCCAAATCGAGAATACCTGACCGAGGATAATTCACACCAGTACCCGAAGACGAGGAGTTGCAGCTCACCGTTGGAGTGCAGATTAAAATTATAAGAATACTCCAGATACAAATAACGAGTCTCAATTATTCCTCGGGTCTGCGGCATCAGCCAGGCAACACGTCGGCTGAAGGTCACCGCCATTTCGTGCTCAGTCACAATCGTTTAATAATTTAATTGGCTTTATTTTAAGTATCGTTCATAAATAGTTTATTTATTTGTTATCAGATCTAATATTAAATTTAATATTAATATTGGACGAATTATAAAACAATTAATTAATAATACTAGGACAGTTTCGAGTTATTAATTAATTTGTTTAGGAAAAGTAACTTGTCTTTGTTATTACTTATTTTACACGTAGGCCTGTCTGCGTTGGTAATACTAGGCAATATCTGTTATCAAGTCGGGTTATTAATTCCAGATTTTCGCCATGTGTAAAACTTATTTAATTGAGAATCAGCAAATAATAAATTGGCTTAAGCCAGCAGAAATAGAATTGAGTAAATCGTTAAATTGAGATTATTTAAGACAAGCATTGATTCGACAGTAAAATGATTTTAGTAAATTATTCGGTGCATTATTTGTCTTAATTTAAATTAAACTTGGAGTCCGGAAATAATCATTTAAAGTAATAGAATTGTCAATCTAAATTATTTAGTAAAAAGAAATTAGAATATAAAAATTGTAAAAATTGCGTCAGAAAAAAAATTACTTGAGTTGTGCGACAAAAACGCTAGACCGAGCGAGAGCGTCAGCCATCTTGTCCGTGCGAGAGATGCTAGGTAGAGGTCATTCAAGGTCGCAACTAAAGTCTCTTAGTCATTGAAATAGAATAAACTCGAGTAATATAAAATATTAAGTTTTAGAAACACAAAATATAATACAATAGGATAATCTCTTGTCGAAATTTAACTTTTGCGTCGAAAAATAAATTTAATAAAATGTACTGCCGATTACTGGATAAAACAAAATGCTTCGGATAAAATAAAATGCTTTGGAATAAAATAATTTGGATGAGATTAAATAATGTAAAAGATTTAGGTTTACTCAATTTGCCGGAATTTAATTAAGTTTGCTAAAATAAGGATTAAATTTAATTAATAAATTACTCAGACACAAAATGGATTTAATCTTTGATAAATTTAAAAGAGTCATTTAGATAATAGGGATTTGTTATTTGTATTTTGAAATTCGGAAAATGATAAACCGGAATTTTAGAAATAGTACAGTCGAACCTTGATAAGTGACAACTGGGTAAGTAAAAAAACTGGATAATTGAGAATAATTATCGAGTCCCATTGCTTTTACTCTCAAAAACCTCCATACGTGAGAAATGAAAACCTCTGTAAGTGAGAGCTATTTTTGACGTCAAAACCTCTATACTTGAGACTACTATACACGCTATACTTCTATAAGTGAAACTTGAGTACATGTTTTTTTTTTCTTTCACTTATTCTCTACATTTTCCAAATCTCATTAACACATTTCTGTACAGTTTACTAATCATTTGTATAGCAAATTGCTTGTATATTCGCTAGTCGCACAACAGTTGCTCAGTGTCATTCACCCAGAGTATAATCAAAATGCCCAAACGTAAACTCAAAGCATTTTCTCTAAGCGAAAAGCTTCAAATAATTAATTCATTTGAGAGTGGCAAAACCCGAGCTGAAATTCTTGCTGAGTTTGGTGTTCCGGAATCAACATATTATAAAATAATAAAATTCAAAGAAAACATTAAGTCTCAATGCGCTGAAGGGCATGGAAACATGAAGAGAAGTCGCCTGTCTGAGTTTCCTGATGTAGAGAAGTGTCTTCTGGAGTGGATTAAGCAGACAATGGATAAAAATATTCCGATAGATGGACCATTACTGAAAGAGAAATCAAAGCAATTCGCTTCCAAGCTAGGTATTAACAATTTTTTGGCGAGTAATGGCTGGTTAGATGGATTCAAAAAACGTCATGACATAGCTTTTAAAAAATTAGCCGGAGAGAGTAAATCAGTCGATCAACGCGTGTGTAATCAGTGGGAAACTGATTTACCACATCTACTGCATGGCTATGACCCAGAAGACATTTATAATACTGATGAAACTACTCTATTTTATAAATGTCTACCAGATAGAACTTTTATATTCAAAGGTGAGCAGTGTCATGGAGGAAAAAAAAATAAAGAACGCCTAACTATTCTCCAATGCACGAATATGACGGGCACAGATACACTACCACTTCTGATCATCGGAAAGTCGAAGAAACCAAGATGTTTTAAAGGTGTTAAAACTTTACCAGTGGACTATGAAAGTAATACTAAGGCTTGGATGACAAAAATAATATTTAAAAGTTGACTGATAAAACTTGATAAAGATATGCATTAACAAAAGAGGAAGATAATTCTATTTATCGATAATTGCTCTGCCCATGGTGACGTACTAACGCTTTCAAATGTTAAGGTTATATTTCTGCCCACTAATACGACGAGTAAGCTTCAACCTTTGGATCAAGGGATTATACACGTATTTAAACGACTTTATCGCCGAGAAGTTGTAAAGTATATTCTTAAGTGTATAGAACAAAGTATTGACTCTGGCATAAATGTTTTGTTAGCAATGAAATTCGCTAGAAAATCGTGGTATACTGTTAGTGATATAACTATTCAGAATTGTTTTAAAAAAGCTGGTTTTTGGAATGGTTTAGATAAAAACGAAGATTCTACTTCAGAATTATGTGATAATCCTACTACTGAGGAATGGACTAAACTTATGCCAAGTGAAAATAGTACATTACAGCCCACTTTTGAAGACTTTGTGAAAGTTGACGACGATGTTATAATTACTGGTGAACATACTGATGATGATATAGTTCATAATTGTTTGAGTATGTTGACATCAAATGTAAGTGACGATGAAGATAGTGAAGTTTCTGAAATCACATTGACTGAAACGCCTATTATTCCAAAAAGACAAGAAGCCTTGAACGCCTTAGAAACACTTCATCAATATTTTCAATTCTCCACAAATAAAATGGATCAATCTATTTTTGACAAGATATACGAATTGGAAAAATATGTTCAGAGTGATAAACAGGAAATTCAAAAGAAAATTTCCGATTTTTTTGACATTAATCATAATAATACTTTATGTTAATAGTACTTCGCTTTAATGTATTTGCTTTTAGTATATTTGTAACAAGATTTAATAATAATCCTAATTCATACTGTATTTAAATGTTTCCTATACTATTCTATTTTCTTAAACTTCTCTAAGTGACAAACGCCATAACAATACCTCCATAAGTGAGAAACCTGGTTTAATGGAAAACCTTCATAAGTGAGAATCAAATGTTGGTCCCATCAACTCTCACTTACGAAGGTTCGACTGTAATTAGGAAAATAATATTTTGGAAGTTATTTGTAAATTGTAATTCAAGCGTTATTATTATTATTGTTATTATTGGAATTTAGAATAGAGTGTGTTTGTGTGAGAGTAAAGAGACTATCCAGCCTCGGGTAGTTCTCTTAGAGTAGCGTGAAGTTTGGGGGACAGCGTGCACTGTGTGGACAACGTGTGCAGTCACGTCAGAGGTCCAGCTCAGTGGCGTGAGAGTCCGTGAGACCGCGCGAACTAAGATAGAGTAGCGTTAGAGGTCCAGGGGACGGCGCGAAGTAAATAGAGTACCGTGAGAGTCCAGTAGGCATCGGGGACTGCAACCACGTGAGGGTCTAGCTGGACAGCGAGAAATATACCGAATGAGTGTGAGTGTGAGTGTGGATTTGTATCCATGAAATTTTATATATTGTAATACTGGCCATATTTCAATTGTAAGAGGGATTGGATAAATAAATAATTTTGTTAAATGAATTTCTGTGTTTTAGTCCTAGCTCCTTTCAGCAAATCTCTCACGACCCTGACCTAGCACTCCATGTTCTGGTCCAGTTTCTGGAAACTGAGAACAAAAATCCAGTGGCGCCCTTAAGAGAAAAAGGGGCGACCAAGGGAAACAAAACATCCCGTTTCAACGGAAAAAAAAATTATTTTAAATCCAGAAAATAATTTTGAATAACTTTGTATTTTTGATCTGAGAAAATAAATTTTTTAACTAAGAATTTTTCTTGATTCAAGTTAATTTTTTTTCAGTGTAAATATGCTATATATTTTTTAGTACTAAAAAATTTCGATAGGTAGCGTTGGCTTGCATAAATTTCTCGCAACTAAAGAATTGCCTCAGACCTTATAGCTTTCTAACCCTAACAAATTATTAAAATAAAAATACATTACAGATCTTGGAATATTGACAACAATACGTACAGCAGTATTCTACCAGAATTTTGAATTAGCACTCTTCGCAAGTGTATTAAGTGTCGTATTTTCTTTGGTATTCTTTAAATCATTGGAAACATCAGATGGTTTGGCGTTCTTTATCCAGTTTTGGGCAATATTAATAGGCTGCATATGGTTCGCGCTATTCGATCTCCTGGTACTAGGCTCGATAAGATGGATCAACGTTCAAATAGAAATTTTACAGAGCAATTACAGAAACTGTGAACCTGCCACTGCTGAGCGAGATAATTTTTTCGTAACTGAGGACACTTACTTACAAATTGAAAACTACGAATACTTTAAAGTAACCGAAGGGCAGTACAAAATAAAAGTATTTGCACCGTTTGAAAGCGAAGAGATAAATGTTATCGAAGATTCATTTATTTTGAGACTAAAAACATGTCTCAAACACCATCAAGGAATTATCAACTGCATCGATAAATTCAATGATACATTCAGCCTGACATTGCGCTTTCAAATGTTGACCAGCAACGCAGTCATGTGTTTTTATCTCTATCAAGCCAGTTGGGTACTTAACGTGATTTTTTTTTATAAATTCATGGGCACAGAAAAAAAATTAATTTGAATCACGAAAATAATTTTGAAGAACTTATCGTCTTGATTTAAGTAAAAAAATTTTACTCGATTCAATAATTTTTCTCTTGATTCAAGCTAATTTTTTTTTCAGTTTTTCACACCCTTTTGGCATTAGTAAAGGTATATGGGTGATTTTCTGTAAAGACGTCTTAAATCTGTACAAAATTGTCCGACCAAATTATTTTTGATTTTATTAGAAAAAAAATTAACAAGGGCTACAAAACTAAATAACAATTTTTCTAATAAAAAAATGCCTAGGACAACAAAAAACATCCTTAAAGAGAATCTCCCATATGTAAATAAATTAAAAACAAATTTATTTTTTCAGGCAATAAAACACAACAAAAGTATCATAAAATGTGTGATATTATTTTTTTCCGTGATTACCGAATTATTTTATTACTGTATTTTTGGGACTTTACTGACTCTACAAGGGGAAGCGCTTCGAGATAGTCAGTACAATGTACCGTGGCATAATTACCTCAACCGACAAGTTGGTGATCTCTTGATAATCGCACTGATACAATCCGTAAAACCACTTGAGATAAGAGCTGGTTATTTTTCTGTTTTCTCGGTCAAAACATTTTTGTCGGTAATTTTTGTTATTTTTTTTATTAAATAGACTCGTTCATTAACAAATGAGATGACTTAAACTTTATTGAGCTATAAACTGATTGTTGATTGTCATCCAGGTGCTGCAGAAGGCATCTTCATTCTATGCGATCCTTAACACGGTGATGGATTGAATGCATTTGATCTGAATTTCTGTTCATCTGGAAGATACTCGTCATTAAGTTGATTAATTATGTACAGGTATTTATAATTATGAATGATTGATCACACCACCTACTTCAAAAATTTTGAGGGTTTCCAGGTCAAGATCAGACTGTTTGACAGGTTAAGGATCTCGAAAGTGTCGCAACAATTTACGACCTAGCCTTCCATTTCTGCATTCCATAATATTGTGCCATTGACAAGGGGGACCTAAGAAACAAATTTCCTTCGGAAAATTGTCAGATCTTTGAAATTATACTCAGCATCTGGCATAGTAAGTAAAATCTAATTATAATTTTAGTAATAAATAAAATGATTAATGAAATTGCTATGAGAAATATATCATATTTTCAGAACTTAATTTGGGACAGTATATTACCTCCGTGATATTGCGAGTACTTGTGTTAGAATAAAAAAAATAGTTTATTTATGGATTAACATAACAATTATTGATGTGCTTTGAGATGAGTGATGATTATCGTATGATTACAATGATTAAAATAATTAAATCGTAAATAAGTATTTGAACTATTTAAAACTTTGATTTTGAATTCAAAGATTTAAAATATTAAACAAATAGTCCATAACTTTATGAGTTGGAGTCATTAAAATCATAGCTGTTGATTTTTATTATTCTGTAAATTGGTTTAGAAGAAGTAGGATTGAGTATGAGTTCTTCACAACCTACGGAAAAAAAATTTAGACAGTTTATGTGCGATTCGAGACCAAAATCTGTGGACTGTTTAAATTTTTTTAATTAATTAGTTAGTTAGGAAATTAATGATAAGGATTGAATGATGCTTACCGATAAAAATGTAGGCATTGATAGGTTAAACAGACCAACTGCTTTGAATTCTAGCTGTTTCATAGCGGGAATCATTGAAAGAGTCACTAGGTTAGTTAGCTCATTTCTGTCCCCGAGGTCGTGCTCTCGAGTAAATTCTTCCCAACCAGACATCCATTGATTGTAGGTAAGAGTGTCCGCCTTATTATTAAGACAACAAACTTATAAAACAGTACTAGATTAATTTAACGAATAATTGTTGCGAATTTTTTGATAATAATTATCAGCTGGTTAGGGTTATATATGAGCTACGTGACACAAAAGTGAGTGCTCGATAAACTTACTGATGATAATTATTATCTCCAAAGTATTGAAAGCAACTTACGACAGAGGTGAATTCATTTCCGTACCAACACCAAAAAAACAATTCGGTAAAGCTTAATACTAAGTATGATAAAAATTTAGCGAGATCTGCTTGATTTCCTCCTTTCTAGATCAATAAATTAAAAATAAAACGAATTATAAAGTTTATTGATCGACTAGTAAGTTAACAAACTCTTACTAAAATCAATTGGTAGCCATTAAGACAAATGATACAAGTACTGGTTCCAAACTGTACCAGCATCAAAAAACTCAAAGTCCCATTGAGATCAAAGATCGTTTTGACAAGTCTTTGGTGGTTTTTAATGCAAATTTTGAACCGCCTTGAAAACGAATCCTCAAAGGCTCTTTCACCAAAATCAAAAAACAAATATTGTTTCACTTCCCAATCATTGTAGGTTATTTCGAGCTTGTCAATTTGATCAAAAATTTTCATCGTATCAGCTGGCTCTTTTATTATCACTGTACTTTTATATAATTTAACGTTACAGTTTTTAAAATTTGATGTCAAAGCAATCAGTTGAAGAGCTGACCATCTTATAAATCCTATGGTAGTTATATCCATGGCAAGAACGACGGCCAAAAGGTAGACCAAGCAATAATATTGATAAACCATTATCAGCTCATAGTATGGTGATTTGGTAACATCGAATGGATAAACTGTTCGAAATGGTAACGATCCTTTTTCACGGGGAATCAAAAACAAAATGCAAAAAGCAAATAATGTACATAGAACACAAAACCCATAGTGAGCTACAGATTCTTCAAAATGGCTTCTTTTTATATTAATAAGTATCCCGCGATCTGGTCATTGCGTAGATAAGATGTATTAGTTAAGATCTTTAATTAGTTTTTTGCTTTTTAAATTTACCAGAGCTTCGTATGAGTGTGTCTATCGGGTCATAAACTTCGTGGATCAGCTTAATTATCTTGTTGTATGAATTCCAAAATTTACATGCTTTCATAACAGCCATAGTAGTTCCGATAAAAAAGCATCCATCGTTCCCAACTATTTCCAAGCTGTCGTAATTTTCCGCCACATCAGCAGCCACAGCCATTAAAAATGTTATGAAAAATACGAAATTTACAATTCTGAAAATAGAATTCAGCACTTTCCAACCTGCTTTGGCTGATGGCAGAAGTGGCCAAACACCACTATATCTGTAATTAGAGGATCAAACGAGCCCGCCGAAGGCGGGCGAAGTTCGATCTTAATTATTCGAATGTCTCGCACGAGAGATTACACAGATAGTTCCACTACTTTCATACCAAATACCACACATTTAGAGCTTCACTTTTTTTTTTTTTTTTATATAAGCTGCCTGAACTTAGCCATATGTACGCTGTCTTCTATTAATATCTTATTCGTTTACAGCTAATTTTTTATTTTACATTTATTAGGGTAGGACAAAGATTATTCTTAAAAAAGGGGTGGGAATCTTTCGTGCGAGACATTCGAATAATTAAGATCGAACTTCGCCCGCCTTCGGCGGGCTCGTTTGATCTTCTAATTATTCTTCATGTCTCGCACTTCGAGATTACACAGGTAGCTGTTCAGAGCCGCTGATACCGATAGTAAATATTTCTCTGGATGTTAAAATAGAAAATTTTTATTATTATAATTATCATTTTTACATATATCACCCAAATATTCAAACAAATTATTAATTTATTTAACATTAAATTGAAATACACAAATTTGTATAACTTAATTATAGAGATAAAACAGTCGACGCAAAGTTATTTTCTTTTAATTGTATGGGTTGATTATAAAATTTTGCGAAAACTTGAGAATGCTGAGACCAACCAGCAACCTTTTTGATTTCTTCGATAGTCACTCCTTTCTCATAAGCTCTCGAAGTCGACGCATGCCTAGTGGAATGAGCTGTAAATTTTTTATCAACACCTAAATTCACTAGTGCTGCTCGAATCCAATGACTTATCGTTTCACTTTTAACTTCTTTAAACGGTTTTTGATAAGAAATAAACAAATTATCAATATTATTACGCTTATTGCTTGTAACATCTAAATATTTTAACAGCGTTCCAGCAATGCAAAGTTCTGGTTTTGTATGGAAAAAAGGAAGTATTAAAACTGGCTGCGGCTTTCCTGGTTTTGAGGTTTTGATCCGATCAGAAATTCTAATTTCTATTTGAGATTCTAACTTAACAATATTAGAAACTTTTATTAGCGATAAAGTTTGCCCACGATGAGTAGTCCCTAAAGCTAATAATACCACTAATTTTTCAGTAAGTTTCTTATGAGATAGATCATCCAGCGGAAACCAAGAAGATAAATTATTTAGAACTGGGTCTACATCCCAAGTATCTTTATATTTTGGCAAACTAGGTCTAATCTTGGAGGATCCTTTGATAAATCTACTAATCAGTTGATTATTCGCAATATTGTCATCAGAAATTAATGATAAAGCAGATCTTGCGGAATTGAGGGTACTGTGACCTATGCCATCACCGAATCTTTCGGTTAAAAATTTTAATACCTTGCCAGCCGATACTACGAATGGGTATCACTGTCAATTTTTTTATTCCAGTGCCACCATAATTTAAGTGTACCATTATATTGCTTAAGGGTCGATTCCTCCAAAAACGCCAAAAGAATGCCAACCGCCGATTCCGGTGTTCCTTTATTAATCAGTGCTTGGCTGATAACTTCGCGGCAACCAGGGTAAGTTTCGACGCTAGTCGGCGAGTTTCGGATGCTGTTTTAACCTGCAAGGAGATACAAGTAAATCAGGACTTGCTTCCAGCCATATCCAATTACCTAACGCCAATTTTTGGAAAGCTGGAAACCAATTCTGAGTTGGCCAATATAGTATTACCAAAATACCTTCAGCTTTATCTTCTCGAATTTTTCTGATAGTTCTCGCAACCATTGAAAATGGAGGGAAAGCATAGAAATACCACTCAGTCCAAGAGAGTGTGAACGCATCAAAAGCCCAAGCATCTGGATCCCTTTTCCAGGAGCAATAAATAGGACACTTCTTATTAATCCTTGATGCAAACAAATCAATTTCTAGGCCCTTAAATATATTAGCAATCTTAGCAAATGCATCCTCAGCCAATTCCCACTCAGCATCGGAATTATCAATCCTGGAAGAAAAATTCAGCTTCAATATTTTCCTCCGAAGGGATATATGAAGCATGAACCCATAATTGACGTTCTTCACACCAATCCCACAATTCTCCTGCTAATTTATGCAATTCCACAAAACGAACACCGCCCATTCGGTTAATATATGCCATGGTAGTTGTATTATCTACTCTTAATAAAATTTCTGAATTCCTCAAGTCCGATGCAAAACATTTTAATGCCAACAAGGCCGCTTTCAACTCCAAATGATTAATATGAAGTTTTCTTTCTTCTCGACTCCATAAACCATTGGCATTTTCATTCTCACAAAAAGCACCCCAACCGGATAAAGAAGCATCAGAAAAAATTATCCTATCATAAATATCCTTCCGAATTTTTTTAAAAGGATGTACCAAGGCCTTTTTCCACCAAATCCAATCCGTTTGAAGTGAACTTGATAAATTCATAAACGCATCATAAGAATCCTCATTCTTTTGTAACGCTTTAATTTTTTCTCGTTCAAATAAACTACAATGTAGTAAGCTATAATCTACAGCTGGACAACAAGCCACTAAACAACCCACTAACTTGGCAAATTCACGAATCTTGACCGATTTTTTCAACTGAAAAGATTTGATTTGTTGTAACAAAGATTCTTTCTTTTCAACTGGTAATTCAACAGTCATCAGACGAGAATCTAATATAAAACCCAAATATTTACATCTCTGGTCTGGTATTAACATTGATTTGTCCATATTAATAATAAAACCAAGACAAACTAAAAGATCAACTGTTGCATTAAGATTTTCCGGGCATTCTTGAAAGGAACTTCCTAAACATAAAAAATCGTCAAGATATACCACCGAAGAAAACCCTTTCAAACGGAGAAAACCCACTACTGGTTTTATAAGCTTCGTGAAAACTTGTGGACTTGAACATAAACCAAAAGGTAAACAAATAAATTCATAAATTTGACCTTCAAAAATAAATCTTAAAAATTTTCGATGATCTGCCCACACAGGAATTAAAAAATAAGCATCCTTTAGATCGACAGTTCCCATAAAACATGCTAATTCCAATAGATTACAAGCAGATCGAAGGTCTTCGAGCTTAAAATGTTCTGTTTGAATAAAAAAATTCAAGCCTTTTAAATTTAAAATAAACCTCTGTTGGCCGTCAGACTTTGGAACGAGGAAAAAAGGTGAAAGAAATTGATCAGCAACTGGTTCCGCCTTAACAATTGCCCCAATCATCAGCAATCTCTCCAACTCCATCTGAATATGCAAAGATTCTTGTTTCGACCAAGGTCTATCTAAAGGAGATTGAACTTGAGAAGGAGTAGAAATAAATGGTATTTTATACCCTCTGACACATTGAATGATGAACTTATCATTCGTAATTGTTTTCCAAACTTTCCAAAAATTACTCAGACGACCAGCATGCTTACTTACATTATCATTATCTACCGACGAGCTTGAGTGCGATGACGATTGTATTGGTACTGATTCGACTTCGGGTAAGTCGACTGCTTCGATTGATTCGATTGATTCTTGGAAGTCAGTGGCTTCTTCGGAAAAACATTCTTGTAGCTCGCCTGAGACCCCGACTTCACTTGACTCGACGAGCTCCGGTAGTTTAAAGACTGCTGTGGGAAAGCCTTTTTAGGTGCTGGAGGTTTCATTTCCTCACCGACCTTACCCATAGCTTTGACTTCCTTAACCTTGTCCACTAATTTATCTCCAAATAAATAATTGTCAGTAACACGCTTCTCTAGTGTGGAAGCCCACTGTTTCGAAAGAGTCGGTAAAATACAAGCTTTTCTTGCCACTGTCTGAGAACGATGAATTTCAACCAATAATTTTGAAGCCGCCCAAATATTCTCTAGCATCTTCACATTTTCAGGAACATTTGATGGAGCAAGGGATTCAATAACGGAAGAAAGCGCCGATAACGCCGAACCAGCAAGTTTTTGAGTCCAGCAAAAATAATTGTCTCTCTTCACAGCAGATTCCTTTAAGCTTCCACTCACTTCCTTATTTAGGATTGGTGGATCCAAAGAAAATTTTCCCGCTCTCGGAAACTTTTTTAGCAATTCTTCCTTATCTTCTTTACGCAACCCTTCTGTCATATACTTTTTCCAACTTTTTTGAGTGTAAAACCAACTGTGGTTCCTCAGCAGAAGGTTCCTCACCCATGATCTGAAGCACACTTTCATCAAGAGCCCAAGGAGTATCCTCTGATTCCTTTATCTTAATCTCTGATTGAACTGAGCCAGCTTCCTTTGTTGATGGATCAGAAACAGTAGGAGTCGACGTCTCACTAGAATCCTTAACTTCCGTCAAAACCTTATCGGTAACTTGACTTGAATCTTTAGAAACACCATCCTCAGGAGGAATTTCAACAATCTCAGGATTTTTAGGAATATCTAAAATGTTAAACATTGACATATCTTTTAATACGATTGTCATTTTCCTTTTTTTTTTTTTTTTTCAACCTTCCAGGTTAACTTAATTTATTTTAAAAATAGACTATTTTATCTCTCGGATAAAACAGAAACAAAAAATTGTAGAAAGAAAATATATGCCTCACGGGCTTGTATGCATCTCGTGCTTAAAATTTTATTAAAGTCTCTCGGACATCTTTAATGAATGAATATTTCTATAACTTCAATATACCTTTAGTCAACGAGCCATTTTGGATAACCTCTTCCAGCTCCGAATCCTCTTTTTCAGACCTTTCAGGTATCAACGCTTCTCTGAGCATTGACAGACTCGCAAAAATTTCCTCCATCCTATCTTCAACTTTCTTCAATCTTTTCGAAGTCCTTTCACTCGATCTTTCACGACTAGCTGATCTCTTTTTATGTCCCATAATGAATTATTTTAAATAAAAAACACGAAATAACGAGATACAATAACGCCCTACGTGTGGTCTGTTTGACACAAAAACAATGAATAAGATATTAATAGAAGACAGCGTACATATGGCTAAGTTCAGGCAGCTTATATAAAAAAAAAAAAGTGAAGCTCTAAATGTGTGGTATTTGATATGAAAGTAGTAGAACTACCTGTATAATCTCGAAGTGCGAGACATGAAGAATAATTATTAATTATTAGATTATTTATCGTATATTTTCTGAAGATATTAGCAATTTACTTGCCTCAGAATTGCTACGTTAATGTTCAAGAACTTCCGATGAATATCAATTGCTATATCTTCCATCACCGTAGAGAATTATATATGAGTTTAATGTTATTAAAATTACCAGGAAGTTTATATATATTTTCAGCCAAGTTAACCCTCGGGGGTGCAAAACTGGAATACAATGTATTTCCACTAAAAGAGTTCAACTCTCTTACATTGTTCTTAATGTACCGCCCCAACCTCAGAAACGTGTAATTTGCCGATAATTTATTATGCAGAGAATAATTATAAAATACGTAGAAAACATAGTCGGTGCAATAATACATTTTATGCGTTGAAAGGAGGAAACAAAGAAACTTTTAATATTTAATGAGGGCTGAGACACTGTAAAATTAATTTATTGATCGCTTTTGTGATACTGAGAAACTTTAAGGGTAAGTAAATTTCATTTTATTCCTTCTCTTCAATCTATCATCCGTAGTCAAATGAAGTACTTGCATATATTCAGAACACCGTTGAAAATTATTAACTAAACAAAAGTGACTTATTCCGAAAAGTTCTCTAATAATTTAAGTCTATTTCACTTAAAATTCTTAACGGGTATCTGACACATTTTATAATTTTTATTTCAAGTTCGATATTTTGCTAAAATATTTTCTTATAAATAAAAATAATTTTTTCATGTCTTAATAAGTTATTTTATTGAAAAAAGTGTTAATTGTATTTACTGCTATTTATACAAAGTTGATTATTACTACGTTAACACAGGTATATAACTATTGTACAGCATTAGGCAAAAAACCAAAACCATTTAAGACTCTTCTTTACTTGCAGAGGTCAGAAGCAAGAAAACCGAGTACGAGGTCTTGACAATCTAAACAACAAAGTTTATTGTTATAACACAGCATTGATAAAATCGTGAGCAGTTGTTCAATTTCTGTCGTGTTTCAATTCCTATTTTAGAATATTAAATTTATTACCGAAATAAAGGTCTCAAGAGTAAGAATAAACAGGCCACTACACTGGCTCTAATTTCCAGAGGCTGCATCGTCTTTATCATTGCAGTGGTAACCAAATTTTTCATGCCGCTGTCATAGTGATCTTCCCAGCCAGACATCCACTGGCTCACTGTCAAACGGTCTGCCTGAATAACATCTAGTTTTTATGAATTCTTCCTAGAACATTTTGTTGAAAAGTTTTATAATTCATCACACCTGAAATTTTAGTTCATTACTGAGGCCACACCAGTAAAAACCATTGTGTCAATTCCACTTTTTTAGATGATTAACGAACCTTATAAATCTTTTATTAGTTAATGAAGACTGTTTGGATGTTAGATAAGAACGATAATTATTATGATAATAATACTAATAATTATTTACAAAAATTATCAATGCAATTTGTATCATTACAATGCATGCTTTCATCAGTTATTCAGTAACATTGTACTCAAATTCAATTTTTTACTTATCGATTTTCTACACGGAAAAAAAAGTGATTCTAATTTTGTATGACAGTTGTCCTATTTTCAGCTTAGTAGTATATAGTAAATGCTGTTTTTAGTCTAATAACTGTATAGATATAATACATGAAATGCAAACTTAGAACCACGTGCAGATACAAACTTAGAATCACTTTTTTCTGTGTAATGCTAAAAGGGCGTGTAGCGATTTTTTTGCCCATCGATTTTCAATGGGCAAAATATTCTAAGATTAGAAATAGTAAAAATTTTCCTAAGCCACAAAGACGTATTTATCAAATTTTACGCTCTTTTGGTTTTGGAAATTACAAAATTTTGTGATTGAAAGCCAAAAGGTTGTATAAATGTTTTGTGCCATCTAATTTGGCATTAATTTATTGTGTATACTTACTCTCTGTAGTAGATTTTCGTATCCTCTAGAATCATTTTGATCTAGTTTTATCTGTAAAGTTTTTAATAAATATTTTGTATCGACACAAATTTCCTTCATTTGCCTTTTTGGCTACTAGAAAATTTTTTTCAGCTAAGCTCTTTTGGTTTTTTGCGTTTTAACAAATTTCCCGATTAATGATGAAAAAAAAAATTTTTTTCATACGTCTTTTTGGCACATAACCCTATCTAGTTTCTGCGATACGCCTTTTAGCATTTGGAGACGATACACATACGTTGATAGAAATTTAAAAAAAAATTTCAAACCACGCTCAAAATTTTAGCTTCAAAAGCCATTTATTTAACAAACTTAAAAACTCATAGTTAGAAAAAATTAATCTGCGACAACTGTTGTCAGGAGGATCAAAGTAGAGTACGAGGTTTTGAGAATCTGCAAAAGCGAATTTAATTATTAACCCAATTCAAAATTGTTTAAATTTTCTAAAAGTGAGTACCGTCAGAAAGGTCGGCATTGACAAAACAAATAAGCCAACTGCTTTAAATTGCAGCGGCTTCAATGTTGGCATCATTGACGTCGTCACAAGATTGCTCAATTCATTATTGCTATTCCTTTCATTCGTGCATTCCCATCCCGACATCCATTGGTTCGACGTCAGAGTGTCTGCCTAAAAAATTATTTTTCCAACCAATTCAATCTTAATTTGTCAATGATTAATCTTTTGGATAATTCACTCATTTAAATACCATATAAATAAATTGATTTCCATAAAAACAGAGTATAAGTAATTCAGAAAAACATACAGATAAATAAATTCCAAATCGCATCAAATTAGTCCCGTTGTCTATGTTCTGAAATTAAAAGACCCGCATTTTGTTATTCATAATTAAATTTGAACAATAAATTTTTTTTAATGCATTCCTCACTAATATTATCATGAAACCATTCAAACAAATGATACATGCACTCGTTGCGAACTGGACCAACAGAAAACTACTGAAAGTGTTGTTGAAATCGTTGACTAGTTTCTTGATTCTCTGATGGTGCCTTATGCAAGTCTTAAATCTTCCGATGTAGTTATCATTGCAGTCTCCGATTTCTTGCTTCTCGAAGGCCAAAAATTTCCGTATCTCAGTCTCTTGGTCTGCAATTTTCAAGACTTTGATTCTTTCAAAGGTTTTGCAAGCCTCGATCGGGGAAACTAGACCAGCGCGTTTCGTTAATTTGCTGTTACAGTTCTTGTAGTTATTGGTCAGTGCGAGAACGTGGATCGTCAACCATCTCATAAGTCCAATCGTTGTAGAATCGAGTACCAGTATCACCGTAAGACAGTAGGCGAAGCAGTAAAATTGGTAGAAGATTGTAAGCTCGTAATTGGGCGAAACGGTCGTATCAAAGGGGTACACAGCCCGGATTGGTAAGACACCCTTTTCACGAGGCACTAAAAATATTATGGCAATTGTCATAATTATTATTGACACAAAGAGACTGTAGAGTTGTATTGTTTCATAAAACAAGTGCTTTTTTATGTTTATCACTATTCCGCGATCTGAAAATAATTCGAACAAAGATTATTATCAAAACAATTGGATTGAGATGAGATTAAGTATCGAAGGTCTAATTAACAATTGGTCTAACTCCTTATCTTTTAGAGGGTATTTTTTTAACATTTTGATGTAGTAATAGTCCAATTATAAATTATTTGAATGATCCTAACCAAAATATTATACCTCTATTATTTAAAGTGATAATAAATTTTGAACTAATTGTATTTTCGTACAAATGGAAGATTCTCTAAAATGGAGTTAGACAATTTGATAATTAGAACGTCGATATGTCAAATTTTCTTTTTACAAAAAAATTATTGTCTTTAAAAAAAATTTAAATAATTGAAATGGATATGTCGATTATAAAGAGTGGAGAACACGTTGATAATAAAAAGTGGAAAACATGTTGATTATAAAAAGAGTTGAACGCAAAAAAAGAAACAAGTGTTAGTTAAAGGGGTGAAAGCCAGGTATAACATTATGAATGTTATATGATAACAAAAAGAGGCACTTGAGTGGTATTACTGTGGTAACAGCAAAATGTGGAGAATATGGGTTACAGTCTTGTAAAAACCAAAATAGGTATACAAGTAAAAACGATATAATAATAATATAAATAATTGAAAAGTTACCTGAAGATTGTAGAAGAATATCTAGAGGTCCATAGACTTCATCAGTAAGTTTCGTAATCTCTTTTTGCAGAACCGAAAATTTGCAGGCTTTAAATACAAACATGCAGGTTCCAAAAAAAAAGCAACCGTCGTAACCAAATATCGTCAAATCAGTGACATTAGCCAGCGCGTCAGCCCCTACAGTTGACAAATAAAAAATGTAAACTGTCAAATTGAAATATTTGTAAAAAATATTCAATATTTTCCAGCCGATTTTAGCCGACGGCAAGAGCGGCCAAATTCCACTGTATCTGAAACCATGTTTTTATTGATATTAAATATGCAGCCCAATGTTTTCAATTTACACTGGAAATAATATTTAAATTGATATAAACCTTAGTACAAAAAAATTTATTTTCAAAAATTTACGGTGAGTATCGACAGATACATTTTCCATCGTATAAAAAAGCCTTTGTATAATTTACGGTGCAGCTTTAGTTATTCTTCCGGGCTCAAAAATAAGAATAGACAAAAAGGATACTCGTAACTTTTTACTTCGATCTATTATTACCTTAATTGTTTTTGTGAAAATAAAGTCGATTGCAAATAATTGCTTGCCAAATTATATGTTCCGTAGTGAGAAAGGAAAAATTCACAACTGAATATTCAATGAGGGATAATTTTCTATCAAGTGTTGTTATATTATCAAAGAAAAGCTGAAAATAAATCGAGGGGTTCCGTGAATTTGCTTATAGACTATAATTATTCTTATAGCTCTCGTAACAAGACACGCGACTTACTGGGGTTTTTTTTTTTTTTTTTTTTAAATTATTACTTTTTATAAATTTATTCTTTAAGTTGGCTAATGTTCAACTCAACAAAGTTCAAATTATGAACAATTTTTTTGCGATAAATAATTGTGACTTGAAATTTGTTTTAGTGCTGAACAATGGATAAATTTTAAGACTTTGTCTTTGAGAAAGTCCGTAACTGTTCATTCCTACTATAAAAAGGCTTCAAAGTTTTAAGAATAGATAAGATAAAATGTTTCATTGTAAGAAACAGGTAAAATATTATTGAATTTTAAATCAGGGAGCTGGTCATGAAGGAATTTGAAACTAGTAGTTATTTAATTTATCTAAAAAAAGCCTGTAAAAACTATAAAAATATGTCGTTTCATTAGATGGATTAATCTTGGGAACAGTAGTCAATTTTGAAGATTTTAAAAAAATGAATTCAGACAAAGGATATTTTAAGAATGATCAAAATAACTTTCTAAAACATAGACAGGATTTCAGCAACAACTAGATTTATTTTATACTTTCAGGTGTTAACTAACAATAATTGTGGAGTCGTTATTTAACAAAACTATAGAAGAAAATTTCTGGTACTGTATCATCAATCCGAGGCAACTGTCGTCAGAAGTATCAATGTAGAATATGAGCTTTTTACAATCTGTAACAATAAATTTAATAATTATCAGTAACCAATTGGTTGGAATCTCATTGACGGAAAAAATATTGTTAAATCAAGTTTTTTAAAGTTCAGTACCGACAAAAACGTCGGCATCGACAATTCGAACAAGCCAAGTGCTTTGAATCCCAACGGCTTCAATGTCGGTATCATCGATATTGTCACGAGATTGCTCAGCTTATTACCATTATTATCCCTCTCATCCGTGGACTCCCATCCCGACATCCACTGACTGTATGACAAACTGTTTGCCTAAAAAAAAATTGCTCCAATTAAAATCTACGTAATTAATGAATAATTAAATAATTGAGTTACTTAATTACCACTTCAGTAAACTGATTTCCGTAGTAACAATACACTAATAACTGACCAAAACACATACTCAAGTAAATAAAGAATTTAATAAAGTTGGCTCCTTTCTCCATTTCCTGAAATTGAAAAAAAATTACTTTGCTTTTCGAACACTTTACGGAAAAAAATTATGTGAAAATTACAAAAATGGTTAAGTAATGCGGCCCGTGCATGTGGCCCTACGACTTGTGCTAAAATTATTGCTAAATTTAGATTTTATGCGATATAACATTGACATTTTTTCCAAATGACTGATTTACATTTTTTTTCCATACAAATTTAATATTTTCTTTTACACGGTTCTTAACGTTAACATACCCGCTTTAGGCCACCTTCCCCTAAGAATTACAATTTAAAATATAACAATCTAAATTTAACAAATTTTACTGTAATTTTGACATGATTTTTTTTCCGTGTTGGTTAAAACAATTAACTTCCTTAAAATATATCCTCACAATTAACATCATGAAGCCATTAAAACAAATGATCAATAAACTGCTTGCAAACTGCATCATCAGAAAATCGCTGAAAATGTCGTTAAAATCTTTCATTAGTTTCTTAATTCTCTGATGGTGTTTGATGCAATTTTTAAATCTTCCGATGTAGTCATCATCGCATTCCTTGACCTTTTGCCTATCGAAGGCCAAAAATTCTAGTATCTCAGTATCTTCGTATTCAATTTTCATGGCGTCAATTCCTTCGAAAGTTTTACGAGCTTTGACCGGGGAAACTAGACCAGCGCGTTTCGATAACTTGCTGTTACAGTATTTGTAGTTGTTAGTCAGTGCAAGGATTTGGATCGTCAACCATCTCATCAATCCAATTACTGAGGCGTCAATTGTTATCACTACTGTCAGACAGTAGGCCACACAGTAAAATTGGTAGAAGAATGTGAGTTCGTGATTCGGCGAAACTGTTATGTCGTAGGGGTACACAGCTCGCATTGGTAAGGAACCCTTTTCATAAGGCACCAAAAATATTAAGGCTATTGTCAGGAATACGTTCGACATTATACATGAATAATATTGTAATTGTTCCCAAAATAATACACTTTTTATGTTAACTAATATTCCACGATCTAAAAATAATTTTAATTATCAAATAAATATCACTGAATTTGTTTACAATTAAAATTTTGGTAGTTATTTATAATAAAAAGAAATTATTACACCTCGTGGAAATGGGAATTAATAAATGCACGTAGATTTTTTAAATAACAATAAAAAAATTTATTCGTAATTATTATATATGAAAAGTATTTTCTGATAAAGGCTAAAAATTGATTTTATGAAAATTATTTTTTTAATTTTCTAAGCCGCGAAATTAATTAAAAAAAATAATTTAAAGTGGACAAATAGATTAACTTAAAGAATATTAAGGGAATTTTAAGATAAATTTATCGAATTTGAGCAATCTTACGGTTGAAAAATTATTCCAATAAAATTGACTATAAATTTAAACTTTTTGAAAATCAAAGAAATTTTTAAACGCTCTCTATTTGTAAACTCAATGATCAATTTTATCTGTTTTTGAACTTGATTAAGGTAATAATGGTCCATAAAATAATTACACAACATTTTATTAAGATCGGCTATAGTAGATGAATTTTTTAATAAATGTACCTATAGAAGGTCAAAAACACAGTTTAATAGTAAAATAAACTAAAAAGTCGAAAATCATTTTGGATGAGCTTAAAATAAGAATATATATTAAAAAAAAGTTAATTTTATCGAACTTAAAAGAAGCATAGAGTAAGTGGATTTCGAATGTGGTAGCTTAAGTGGTAGAGCACTTGCGATGTAACCGAGAGATTCAGGTTCGATTCCTGACTTGGTTCTCATGTTTTTTCAAGACGATATTTGCTTCCAATAAATTTAATAAGTTTTAATATTTAAAAATTTATGGAATTGATTAATGTAAAGATCATTTTATTGTCAGAAAAGAGTCGGGTGATTTTTAAAATATTTTTGTAATAATTTTACTATTACAAATATCTACCAATAAAATATTAATGAAAATATTATTAAGCACTCCACACTTTCTGTACAACAAAATAAATTTTTTGTTGATCAGCCTATTTTTATTAAAAATTATTTTTACTTTTTAAATTAATTTCCTATTAAACCGTGTTTTAGATTTTTTTCAAATAATTAATTAAAACGTTACCTGTAGACTGTAGAAGTATATCTACAGGGCTGTAAATTTCTTCAGCGAGTTCAATAATTTTATCTTGCATAACCGAAAATTTCCAGCATTTAAAAAGAGAATTACACACCCCAAAAAAAAAGCAACCGTCGTTTCCAAATATCGTTACATTGGTGACATGCCTTAGAGCGTCTGTCCCAAGAGTTACCTGATAAAAAATAAGAATTGCGAAATTTAAATATTTATAAAAAATATTCAGTACTCTCCAGCCTATTTTTGCCGAAGGCATGAGCGCAAACATCCCACTGTATCTGTAAGAACATATTATTTTATATTAAACAAACAACTTTATATTTTAAACTCACAAAGAAAGGAATATCGAGATCTATAGACACCTTATAACTGTAAAATATATTTTTAGAAATTTGCGGTGAGTATCCCCAGATAAATTTTCCATCGCGCAAACGTAGAGGGTAAAATTTACACCCAAGCTTTGTTTGGACACCCCTCTGAGTTTAAAGTGAGAATATAAAAAGAAGATAGCTGTGACTTTATATTTTAACCTATTATTATCCTAGAGATGTTTGTGAATTTTATATTAGGGTAATTTTCCTTTAGCGTTGGGAAGTTGAAAAATAAATAAAACTGAGGTTGGGTAAATTTTCTTATAGGCTTAAATTAGTTTTATAGTTTTGACTGCAGATGCGCGATTCGCTTGCTTTATTTTTTCTTTCTTTGGCTACTACTTTAAAACTCATTTTAAAGCTGACTTGCGTCCGATTTAAAGCAGTTAAACTTTTCTCCGTTCTTTGTGTTCAAAAGTTGAAACTTACAATTTTTTTTCGAATTTTGTAACAAAGAAAGTTTGAACAGTCTCCTCACTCAGTTGTTAAAAGTCCATCAGAAAACTTTTTCTGTTAATTTTAAATTATTTTGACGACTAAAATTATTTATTAACATTTAAATTACGCGGGTACTTTTGTACGTATTTGATCGTTTTGTTACTGAATGAGAAACCGTAAATATTAACTTTGTGTATCAAGTCTTCCAGATATTTTATAAATTATTTTTCAATAGTTGATACTGAATGAAATGATAATTTTTTGTTTTTTTTTTTTTCTTCAGATCACTCACCAGAAGAAGAAAAACAGAATTTAGAGAAATAAATTTAATTTTAGAGACAATCACATCAATCATCTACTATGAAGGTATTTTTTTATTTTAATTAATTTCTCAATAAAAAATTTTTCTAAGTGTTTTTATTTTTTAATGCTCGAAGTATTTCCATTTATTTTTAAATATCATTTCATTTTTGAACTGTTCGAGCTCAAAATTCGGACAACTTATAGTGTTTGACGTGATTTTTCAAGTACACAAAGATAATTTAGAAAATTCCAATTGACTAGAGAGAGAAAGAAAGTTATTTTGAAAAAAACTCTTTTTAACTTCCCGCTAAGAAAATCGAAGATTTTCAAAAATCGGGAAGTTATTGTTTTCACCCCGTTTTACAAAAATCGAGTTTTCATCAGATATCGACGTTTGAAGGTCACAGGAAGCTTCCCTGACTATCCCCGCGAGGTTGTCACTATGTCTGTATGTATGTATGTATGTGTGTGTGTGCGTGTGTGTGTGTGTGTGTGTGTGTGTGTGTGTGTGTGTGTGTGTGTGTATGTGTGTGTGTGTATGTGTGACTATGTGTGACTATGTGACTCGCTTATAACTTTTGAACGACTGAACCGATCGGAATGAACTAAACGGCGTTCTAAAGAGTTCCCTCAAACTTAGATTTTCTGAGAATTTGAACCGATTTGGACCGATAGATTTTAAGAAATTTTGAAAAATCTAAAAAAAATAAGAAAAAAATCATTTTTGAAAGTGGTTTTTTTGGAATATTTTTTAAACAGCTCTATCGATCAACTTCAAAAACTAATTTGCCCTTAAGCTTAAAAAACCACGCCGATCTTCGCTAATCCGGTCAAAATCGGTTGATTCGTTCGAGAGATATCGTGAACGAAAGAAAACAAAAAAAAGTGTTTTTTTTTTACATAATTTCGTCATTTCTTCTCGGATCGTTTTTGATGATATAGAATAATTTCAGAGCTTATAAAACCGCGTCGATCGCCGTCAAAAACGTGGAAATTGGTTGATTAGTTCGAGATATATCCTCGATAAAATATTTGAAAACAATTGTTTTTTTAACAGAACTCCGACATTTTTTGGAATAACTTTGAAACGGCTGCACTGATCAATTTATTTAGAATTTACTGGTTCCTAATTACTCAACAGTAATCAATTAAACTAACATCTGGCTGGCTGTATACTGAAAAGAAACTTACATCAAGAATAAAATTCTTTTTAAAATTCCTTTTTGTTTCAAGATATTTACTTTGAATTGATTCAAGAAGTTCACGGACTATGTGTATCAAGTTTTGAGAATCTGAAAAGTATTAAAACATGTCAATGTTCGAAAATCATTTCGATTAAAATTTTTATCTCGATAAAAATTAAAATAAATTCTTAGATAAAAGCACGTTTAAAAACGTTATAAGAATAGTAGCTTTAAATTCAATGGGTCTCACTGCTTGAATCATTGAAAAAACAAATGAGATTCTTCAAATCATTCGTATACATATTTTCGTTTTACTTTGGTTTAAAACATCCGTAAATCTTTCTAAGCAGTAAGTTTTGAAGTAAGATATATTTTAACAAAAAATAGTTATTGTATAAATGAATTCATTGTCATACTAGCACCATAATAGTAACTAGGTAAATGCGGCTTCTAAGCCAAAAATAAATCCCGCTAAATTCAATTTGTCGACTTTATTTTGCATCGATACAATAATTATTCGTTTTTACTTAATTTTCGCAATATCAAAAATTTCGATAGTAACAAAAACCAAATTTATGAAGTGTACTTCCTACATTGAAAAAATAAAATATGCGAGAAAAAAAAAGCAGGCTACATACAGATGACGTATTTATTTTATATTTGTAACGTCTATTGAGATTATCAACAAATCAAACCAAATTTTGATGCTGTCTTATGCATAACTTTAATTATTAATAAAACGAATCAGTAATGTCTTCTTTATCACTATTACTTCCATCTCATGAAATAAATAAAACATCATTGATTAGTATTTTGAACAGTAGTCAGTAATGTATCCATGACAGTAAAGGTTAGGCATGTTGGAAAATAGTTTGAACACGACTGAGAACTGTCATTAACCAATAATGTTTCATTTTCTTCGTGTAGGTATTTTTTGGCACTTATATATCAAGTTGGATAATACTACCGCTGAATATTTAAACGACTATTTACCACTGTGCATTTTAAAATAATAACATTGAAAAAATATACCTGATAAAAATATTGATAATTATAATATACATTTTTACGAGATTTGTTGATTAATAGAGCTATGAAATATTAAAACTTTTATTCAGTAATTTAAAAGCAGACATCTAAGACCACTCAATCAGAAATGGTACGCTTCAAAAGTATGAACACCGAGTACGATTTTCTGACAATCTGCAGAAAAATTAAAGAGAGCTTATACATACATGAGTATATATTTTTTAAATGATAACTCTATATTAATGATAATTTTCTTACGTCAACAAAGGTTGGTATGGTGAATCTGATGAGTCCGAGTGCGTGAAATTCAAGCGGGCGTAAAGACTGGATCATTGATATCACCAAAAGTTTTTTTATGCTTCGATTAAATGAATTTTCCCATCCAGACATCCATTGACTGGTTATTAATGTATCGGCCTACTTAACAAACGCGTATACATGCATAAGATTTTTTTATATTCAATAATAGTTATTTTCAGGGGCAAAAGTTTTTTTTTGACTTACCATAGAAACAAATTTATTTCCATACCAGCACCAAAACAAGAGTTGAACGAAAGATGCGATCAGACTTATTAGAAATCTCACAACTGTTGAACTATCTTTGCACTTAACAAAAAAAAAAAAAAATATTATTATCAATTTTTATTGCACTGTTAAAAAATGTTCAATTTGGATAACTTACAACAATAACTTGAAAGCCATTTAAACAAATAAGCCCCGTACTAGTAGCAACCTGCAAAAACATATAGCGACCGAAAATGATGTTGAGATCATCAACAATTGTTATTATTTTCTGATGCTGTCTTATGCAAAATTTCAGTCTCTCCTCGAAACAGTCAGTGCTATTGTTATTGACGTCATAATCATGAACTTGCTCGTATGACACGAAAGATTGTATATCAATCTGCTCGATGTCGATATCAATCTTTTGAGTAGCCTTGATCATTTTTGGATAAGAAGTTGCAGTAAAGATAGACCGTTTTACCGAATTGCTGTCGCAATTTTTATAGTTCGAGCTTATAATTTTCAGTGAAACTGTCAACCATTTTATGAAACAAATCACCGTGAAATCGGTTATCATTACAACCATCAGATTGAACGTAATGCAAAATGATTCGCATAGGTAAATAATCTGATAAATGGGTGGTTTGCTCGTGTCAAAAGGGTAGTATGTCGGTAATGGCAATCCATTTTCTGTTTTTCGACCAGATGCTATTCGCGCTAGACCCATCGATGACACCAACACGCAGAGAAAATAAAATTCTTTTAATTCCTGGTGTGCTGTCACGTTTATTGTCGTCAGTACTTGTGAGTCTGAAAATAAAAATATTGCTTGCATTTTTTTAATGGTTCAATAGATCATTGAATGGTTAAATTTTGGAAAAAAGCCGGAAATTTAGATTTTGATTTTTATAGCATAATATTTTGCAAATGTTACTTCCTATTTTTGAAAAGCAGATCGACTTTTAAACGAAAATTAATTTGAAGAAATTAATGAATTTGAATAAAGTTGAAAATTTTTTGAGCCAAGTAATATTTACTTAAATTCAGAAAAACATCTCAACTCGAGACTTTTTCAGCTTGACTCAAGCTTTATTTTTTATCAAAACATCAATTTTTATTATTAAAAATTTCAATATTTTTATTTCTTGAAAAAATAATCAAAGTGATTATAAAATTGAGCGCGAAATGTTTTTTAATTTTTGGACTCACAATCAAATATTATCGACTAATTTAAATTTAACTATGTTGATCATAGATCATATTGCTCATAATTCAATTTTGAGAACAAATAACTTTTTTTTTATTACAGTTAAAATTAGTTACCTGAAAAATAGGAACGTCAAAGTTTTGGACATTAAATTGCAAAATTTTCATTTCTTAATCTAAAAATTAAAAAAATGTCAATTTTAGTTACCAGTTGACTGATGCAGTAAATCAATGGGTCCATAAATTTCCTCGATAAATTTAAGTATTGTTTTTCGGCGAGCACAAAAAATCAAGGCTTTTACCAATGTCATACCGGTACCGAAGAAAAAACACAAATTTTCCGTGAACGCCGTCAGGTCTCTGATGTTATTTGCAGAATCTGCCAGAGAGCTTGTGAGCAAAGACAAAAAAAGTGTCAAATTAACCAACCGGAAGATATGATGAACCAGTCGGAAAACTGTCGGCACGTTTGTTTCAAGCGGCCAAATTCCGGTAACTCTGAAAATTATTCACCGTGATATTAATGATGATACACTAATACTGATTTAAAGAAATCAATTGAACCTCAAAATTTTTTTACTCATGTTATTCACTCTCCGATGACTTTTATTCATTGTAATAAAAATAAGTTTTCAAAAATAGATAACAGAAAATAATGAACTATGTTGCAGTCAGAAAATAAAAAATGATTGCTTTCCGGGAGATGTCGTGATAGTGATTTAAACTTTTCATTATTTTCTAACACTAGCTAAATTTATTTATAAAGTAACAACGTACTGTGTAATTTACGAAATTGCATTAAATAATACATTATTTTTTCAATACGGAAATATCGAACGCTAGAGAATATTTAATATACTTAGACTATAATTACCTATCGACATCGAGAGTGGCGATGAAAAAGGTGCAAAAAAAGCACGGGGGTGAACGATTGTCTTGTGCACCCTTGCGTGATATGTTTCTCATGTTTTACATTATGCATTACCTCAGTGATATTGCGAGTTATTATTTTTGAATAAAAATATACTTCATTCATTGGCAAACGTAACAATTAAACATAACAATTATTGGTGAATTTGGAGATGAGTGATGAATGAGACAAAAATATATAATGATCTGATATGATGAAATTAAAGTTGAATATTTAAACTGATAAATCGGAGTTATTAAAATGGTCGTCATCGAACTTTTATTATTCTGTAAACTGGATTAAAAGAACTAGGATCGAGTATGAGCTATCCACAACCTACGGAAAAAAAATTAGACAGTTTATGTGCGATTCGAGACCAAAATCAGTAGATTGTTTAAATTTTTTAAATTACTTGGTGAATTGGGAAATAAATGATAAGGATTGAATGACGCTTACCGATAAAAATGTAGGCATTGATAGGTTGAACCGACCAACTGCTTTGAACTCTAGCTCCTACATAGTGGGAATCATCGAAAAAGTCACTAGGTTAGTTAGTTCATTTCTGTCCCCGAGGTCCTTATTCTAACGATATTTTTTTCTCCGTGTAAGTGCAATTTCAAGCGCTTAGGTATGGAATTAGCGACAAGTTGCAAGGATGGCCTTTCAGGTCAACCGTTTACCTAATGTTTTTTTTCTAATTTTTTTGGATTTTAATTTTTAATTTTGGAAGTGATCGTAATAATGATTTACCCTATTAGGCCGTAAAAATATTATTTTTGAGATTTTTCAAAATTCATCAAGTTGAATTTCCAAATTTTTAAAAATACATTCACATAAACATTGCTAAGAAAGTAGTCAGAATAATTTCTTAAGGCATGACAAAATTTTAGTAACAACTAGATTTATTTTATACATTCAAATATGTTAAGTGATAACAACAGTAAAGTATTTACTTCAGAAAATTATGCAAGAAAATTTCTAATTGCGTCTTATCCATCAGCGACAACTGTAGTCAAAAGTACAAGTGTAGAATAGGAGCTTTTTACAATCTGCAAGCACAAATTAAACAATTAATTCAAATTGAGAGGAGGATGACAATAAGTGGAAAAAAAGTAGTAACAATAAAAAAAATATAGGTACCATCAAAAAAGTCGGCATTGATAGGGCAAACATGTCTCCTGCTTTAAATTGCAGCGGCTTCAATGTCGGTATCATTGAGGTTGTTACAAGATTGCTCAATTCATTATTATTATTCCTCTCATATGCGCATTCCCATCCCGACATCCATTGATTGTGCGTCAGTGTGTCAGCCTAAAAAATGATTTCTCCAATTAAGTCAATCTTAAATCATTCATTAATAATATAAATAATTATTAATTCATTTAATTACCATGGAAGTAAACTGATTTCCGTAAAAACAATATATAAGTAACTCAGCAAAAGACATGAATAAATAAAGTCCAAACCGCATTGAGTTAGCTGCACTGTTCGTATTCTGAAAGTACAAAAGTTACTTCTCGACGTTGTTCAATAATTTTGATGAAATAGTTTTCTGATATGGTCACATATGACTTGGGATGGTCATACACATGACCATATCAGGCTTTGTACACAAATAAAAACAAAAATTTTTTATAATTTTTGATTTTATCAGAATAATGTGTACTTTTATAAACATATTGTATGATATACAGATATTATATAATTAAGTGATTCATTTAACTGCAAACTAATAGCAGATAAGCCCTCCGGAATATTAAAAAAAATGATCTATATTTTATAACAACACCTCAAGATTAACTCTCTGGTAAAGAGAAGATTCATCGATCATGCTCCCTCTGTTGGATATTTTCGACACTACTTTTGGTCGAAAAATTATATATAGACATTTCAAATATACTAGGACATGCTTGACTCAATGTGTCGAGTAATGCGTCACTTGCTCAGAACATGTTAGCGAATTTTTTCACGATTTACTTAGAGCAACAATTATCTCAAAAGTGATCCTTACCAGTATTATCATGAAACCGTTCAGACAAATGATTAATAAGCTGGTTGCAAACTGAATTAACAGAAAAACGCTAAAAGTCGTATTGACATTGTTAACTATTTTTCTAATTCTTTCATAGTTTCTGATGCAGGTTTTGAATCTCCCGGTGAAATTATCATTGCAGTCTTTGATCTCTTGCTCCTTAAAAGCTAAAAATTTGCATATTAAATTCTCTTGATCCTTAATTTTTAAGAGGTTTATTTCCGAAAAAGTTCTATAAGATTCATCTGGGGAAATTAAACCAGCGCGTTTCGTTAATTTGCTGTCACAATTCTTGTAATTGTTGGTCAGTGCAAGGACTTGAATCGTCAGCCATCTCATAAGTCCAATCATTGTAGAATCGACCGTCAACGCCATCAGCAGAATGTAGGCCACACAGTAAAACTGATAGAAAATTGTTAGTTCATAGTTGGGCGAAACGGTTGTATCAAAGGGATAGATAGCTCGGATTGGTAAGAGACCCTTTTCACGAGGGACTAAAAATATCAAGGCGAATGTCGTAATTACTATTGATATATAAAGACTGTAGAGTTGTATTGTTTCATAGAACAATTGTCTTTTTATGTTTATCACTATTCCACGGTCTGAAAATTATTGAAACATAAGACTAGAAAAACAATTAACGTTTTAATCAATAATTAAAATTTATTAAGTTAGATTTCATGCGAAAGCGTTCTGTCTAGTGATATATTGTTTAAATGTCGAGAATGAAAATTCATTATGTATTTACAGATGTTTAATTGGTTAAAACATTTTTTCTGTAACAAATTGATAAAAAGTATAAATTAAATAAAAATACTTAATTTATTACTTTGAAACTAAACGTGATAAATTTTCATTCACTATACTTAAACAACGTTTGGCTAGTCAGACCGCTTTTGCATGAAGTCTAACTAAATACTGAGATCTACGGTTGTGAAAAATAAAATTATAAATGACTGAAAGGTTACCTGAAGATTGTAGAAGAATATCTATAGGTCCGTAGACTTCATCAGTGAGTTTTGTAATCTCTTTTTGCCGGACCGAAAATTTGTAGGATTTATACACCATCATGCTTGTCCCAAAAAAAAAGCAGCCGTCGCAACCAAATATCGTCAAATCAGTGACATTGGCCAGCGCGTCAGCCCCTACAGTTATTAAATAAAAAATGTAAGCTATCAAGTTGAAATATTTGTAAAAAATATTTAATATTTTCCAGCCGATTTTAGCTGACGGTAAGAGCGGCCAAATTCCAGTGTATCTGAAACCATGTTTTTATTGATATTAAATATGCAGCCCAATATTTTCAATTTACACTGGAAATAATATTTAAATTGATATAAACCTTAGTACAAAAAAATTTATTTTCAAAAATTTACGGTGAGTATCGACAGATACATTTTTCATCGTGTAAAAAAGCCTTTGTATAATTTACGGTGCAGCTTTAGTTATTCTTCTGGGCTCAAAAATAAGAATAGACAAAAAGGATACTCGTAACTTTATACTTCGATTATTATTACCTTCGATGTTTCCGTGAAAAAAAAAGTCAATTGCAAATAATTGCTTACCAAATTATATGTTCCGTAGTGAGAAAGGAAAAATTCACTACTGAATATTCAATGAGGGATAATTTTCTATCAAGTGTTGTTATATTATCAAAAAAAAGCTGAAAATACATCCAGGGGTTCCGCGTACTTGCTTATAGACTATAATTATTCTTATAGCTCCCGTGACAAGACATGCGATTTTCTTAGGTTTTTTTTTGTTCTTGTCTATCTGTTAGCTTATTTTTAAACTTCATTACGGTGATAAAAAAATGTTCGAGTTCTATTCGCCTTTAATTAAATATTCTAGTGCTTAAAATTATGACTTGGAGTCATAAAAATAGAATGTTGTACATGCTTTTATTTTAGTAGTAACAAAATCTACATTTTCTACAGTGCTTATAAAGAGTAAAAACGATTTTTTCATTCCATATTAGGATGAAGTGTCCAGCTAACCAGAAACCGTTGTCATCAACACAAAAACAGAGTACGAGCTTTTGAGGATCTAAAATAAAAAAAAAAAATAATCTTATTAATGAATCTTTAAATCATTTAAAAATTGAATATTACATACTGATATGAAAGTTTCCATTTTAAGTGCAAATAAACCGCCAGCTCGCATTTCTAATGGCTGCATCGTTTTTATCATAGCAGTTGTAACTAAATTATTGATACCTCCGTGGTAGTTGTTCTCCCAGCCTGACATCCATTGACTTGTTGTCAAATTGTCCGCCTGAAATAATCAGTGAAATTAAACAAATTTTTGTATACATACGATACACGTAGAAAATTAAGTAGTCAATTTTATCATCTACTTATTGTCGAGTTTATTTGATAATTATTAATTATAATTACAAAATTATAAAACTAATTATTTCAACACTAAAAAATTTTATTACTATTTTAGATAATTAACACAAAAAATTTTTTTTCAGGAATAATCTAGTACACGGAAAGGAAAATGTGAAAATCGTTCCTATAATTTCAATTAAATTTTTTTCTATACCATAATTTTTGGGAAATGTTTCTATAATTATGGGAATGGTTCCTATAATTATAGGAACGATACCTATACTTATAGCTGTAATATTACCGGCATGATTCCCATAATATATAGGAATGGTTCTCATAATATATAGCAAGAGTTTCTATAATATTATAGGGATGGTTTCCATAATTATAGGAATAAATGCTAGATATTATAGAAGCCATTCCGGTTTATTATAGGAACCATTCCTATAATATCATGGGAACCATTCTCATAATATATGCGTCTACTGGTCCACCGTGGAATTTATGTTCCATGAACTTTGAAAATAAACATCAGTCTTCCAGAGAATATGCTCGTGTTGGTTTAAGTAGAATTCACCCTACACTGGTCAACGTATGAGCGTGACGCCGCGCTCAATTATATTTTTTTTATTACATCTTCAATATTTACTAAAATTATTCAAAAAAATTTGACTTTGTTCCTTGAACATTATAGAATATATTAATAATTTTTTCAAACATCTTCGGAAACGTTAAATTGCTGAAAAAAAATTTCTTAAAAAAATTTGTGGCAATTCGTGGGGCTTTCCTCATCGCTTGACCAGAGCCGTAAGTAGTTTTTTGTCCGCGGTGTTACACCTCTAGTCTCTGCCAGTCAAACGTGTATGAACTGGCAACACTACGCTCTAAAAGCATTGCGGGAAATCCCTCATTACTTGACCTAAGTCGTTACGTCGCGTTTGTTGACCAGTCTAGGGTTAACATTAATTATAGTATAGCCGTAAAAAACCAACTCAAATTGAATTATTATTTATCGCATGACAATGATGAAATATCATATTATAAATGTGGTTCTGTTGATAATTGATCGTTCAAAGACCATAAAAAATTTCATGCATTTCGCTCAAGCCTTTCATCCGAATAAAATCAATCACCTGATATTTGAGTTCATTTCCGAGCGCACACCAGTAGAGTAATTGAAGAAAACCCCCCGACAAATATATAATAGCTCGCATCAACATTGGTTTATTATCTGAAAACTGATGGTCGAAATTCCAATGAAATGTCCGACCAAAATTTTCTTCTGTAACAGAAGAAAAAATTATCTTTGAATACTCACCGAAACGATTAGATAACCATTGAGACACATGATAAACAAACTACTGCCAAGTTGGGCGAATAGACATCAAAGCAAACTGATGCTTATTCTATACAGTTAAAATTAGTATTTTGTATATCGTTATTTGTAATTCAATCATTAAGAATGTATATAAATAAACAAATGAATTTTTTTATATTAGAAAAGTAGATATTCAATAAACCAACGAATCTTAGAGAAAAGAAAAAAAAACTGATAATTTTCAACATAAGGTAAAATGTAATAAACAATTTTTTTTATTTTTATAAGAAAGACAAATTAAAAATTATAAAGATTTATTAGGCGCACAGTAGCCTATCGGATCCGGCCTTTGCTTTCCAAAGCATTGGACCGGGTTCGAGTCCGGCGTACACCAATGAATATTTTCAATATTTAAGTGCATTATTCTGCTCAGCCCAAAAAATAAAACGAGTTCCAACCACAAAAAGTTTAGCCCCTACCGTAGTCGCTCATGACCTTAGTAGTTTATGGGACTTTGAAAAAAAAAAAAAAAAAATTGTATTTATTATTGTTCTGTTACAATAGTTGCTAGTCTTGGAATGTTGTTGACTGAAATCTTATTATGATAATACTTCCTATTTTATAATTAAAAAAAAAAAACTGAGTCTTTCATGATTTTTTAAAAAATGACGCCGGTAACTATGTAGAATATTAAATATTATCATGCAGAAAAAAAAGTTTATCTAACTTAAAAAAATTTTTCTCGATCAAAGATATTTTTCGTTTTTTCTTTGGTTTTGAAAATTATTTATCTTAACTTAAAATTGCTCTGCTTTTTACCAACTAATTTTGTCTTTATTAATAAGAATTGCAAGCTTTAACGAAAAAAAAAATATTTTGGAACACATTTTTTTTTCTTGATATTGGAAATCAGAGACTTAAATGATAATGACTTACCGCATGATTGAGTCAATATATCGATAGGATTTCGAATGTCATCTATAAGTTTTAATATTTTTTTACGCATACTGTGCGATATCTGTATCTTGAAGTATATCAAAATCCATCCGGCAATAATGGCTCCGTCATACGCAATAATCATCAAATCGGTGCAATTGACCACTGCGTCAGCGACAATTGTCAAACCATAGATAATAGTCATGCTGTGACTGAAAATTATTATAGAGTAAATCAGTATTTTCCGAAATATTGTCACCGACGGATCTGAGTCAAAAACACCGCATGCAGTATCTAGAACAATAAATTGAATAATAAACACTCGTTACTTTTATTAAGTTCTTATAAGAAACATAGCCTACATGTTTTTCAAGTTTACCTAAGAATGGAAATACTTCTGTTTAATAGACGTCTTCGTGATTTTACCGAAAAATTTTTCATGACTCTTTTTGCTATTAGGACAGGCCCCAGAATTTTTTTTTATAGAATTTTATCTTTAAGAGAATAGCATTGACGAACTTATAATTCCGATCAGTGAATAACAAAGTTTGTGTCTACAATTTCTTAGTTGGATCTAGTTTCAACTTATACGTTTATTCAATTTTTACTTTTTGCAACACAGTATAACCGAGAGGGTGAATAAAAGTTAATACAAAGTATCACTATAAATAAATGCTTTGTTAAAAGCGTTTAGTTTTAACCTCTTAAACATTTTATTCTCCTCTGTATAACATATAATTTTTACATTCGTTTATTATCCATGAGACGGGTATTGTTTTTGAAAATATTTCTCTCTTTTTATGAGTTTTATTGAGAGAGATAAAAACCTACCGTGTACACAGAAAAAAAGAATTATTTGTCTCAAATAAATCAATTTATTTGAGTCATTTTTTTAAATATTTCTTTTTGACAACCATATATATTTGATACAAGTAAATATAACAGTTGACTCGAATTATTTTATTATTTGTCAGAAATATATCATTTATTTGTGGTAAAGATGCTAAGTTTATGGTAAACAACGGCATCTTTGAGGGTACCAGTCAAATGTTGAATTCTCAACTACTGCGCGCGCATATTCTTCGGACGTCACCCGAACTGACTCTCAAGTGACCGCCATTTTCATTAAAAACGTTTGTTGTTTTTTTTTATAATAGTGCGTATTATTGTATGAATTCTCAATTTTCAATTTTAAATAATTCATAATAGTGATCGAAACGATGGAACAATTGTTAATTAATTGTTTAACTGTCGGTTTAAATGATCATTTAAAAGGATACATAGTAATATTACCTGATAAAAATACAACTGAACAAATTTTAATTTTCAATATTAATAATTGTCTTCGTCCAATAAAAGTGCATGTTACAGCTGAAGGTAACCATATTATATCTAAAGGTGATTTGAATTTTTAATTGTATTTCTGTTCTAATAAAATAAATTATAAATTTTTTATTCTATAGTAGCGTTATAATAACCTAAAAATATGTACAATTAATTTTTAATATTTTAAAATATGCATTATTTGCGTCAACTATCATTTATTTACCACAAATAAATCATATCTTGACAACAAATAAATCACTTATTTGACGCAATTAAATAGCTCAAATATATCGTATATTTCTCACAAATAAATATTTATTTGGCCATATCCAAGTATACGATATCTTTGGCTCAAATAAATCTTATTCAGTTCAAATAATTCTTTTTTTCTGTGTATTATTTAAAAGCGAATGGTAGACTTTTTAACTAAAAATAAATAGCCTTCGCCATCACGGCGCCGATTGTAAGTTGGGGGGTGTAACGTTTTTCTACTCAGCTTCGTTTCATTGTAGAAACACCTACCGCAGTGTGAACATCGTTTTCTTCTGTATTAATTAAAATTGTGGCTGAGAATACTTTATTGCTTTACAAAAACATTCAACGTAGATAAAATTATTTATTTTGTAAAAATCATGAAGTGGAATCGTGGCTATAACCATCTACACTGATGAAAAGATTTTTTGATAATTAATAAGCTTTATTAATTGTTAATAAATTATTTAATAAGTATTTAGTGAGAGTTGACAAATAATTATTAATAGTCAACAAATATAATACTCAAATTTCAAGTATAGGTGCAACGATATTTGAGTTGATATTGTTTTTTAGAACTATTTGTTATTAATCAGACAAAAATTGTGATCTCCAACTAAAATATTTATTTGTGCTAAACTGGACTTAAAATTTTTTGATCAATTGCATATTGATCAGATTATCAAATAATTTTTTATGTTTTCTTCCGCAACTTTTTTTAAATTAAAAAAAAAAATAAAGAAGACATTTATTCTTCTTCAGTAGCTGTGGTCATAAGTACTAAAACAGAATACGAGCTTTTGACAACCTGCAAAACAGAATAATGTTACTTGTAAAATGAAATTAGAAGCTTAAAAAATTAAAGCTCTTACTGAAAGAAATGTCGGCATGGACAAAGAAAACATTCCGAAAGCTTTTATTTCCAAGCGTCTGATCGATTGATTCATCGGAATCGTCAATAGGTTGCTGATATTGTAATCGTTTTTTTTGTTATATGCATCTTCCCAACCAGACATCCATTGGCTGTGCGTTATAGCGTCCGCCTTTTTTAAAAAAGTTGTTCATCAGTTGATAATAAGCAACTGTATTTTATAAAATTTTATCGAACATATTATTTACGGTATAATTAAAAGCGTCGCCATAAAAACACCAAAATAATAGTTCAGCAAAGCATATTGTTAAAAATACTGTATACTTAATTAAATTCCCGTGATTGCCTGTATTCTGAAATATATTTTAGAACAACGGTAATTTCGACGCTGATGAATAATTAATTTGGTTCAAGAAAAATAAACACTTGAACCAAAAAAATTAGTTTAAATATTTTGATCGTCATGATTTGAGCAGAAAAATTGTTGCAATAGCAATAAAAAAATTATCAAACTTTTTAAAGCAATTTTCATTTGTCTAGGCTGGTTCAAAAAATTTTTTTTGTACTACTTAAAATGATTTTCTTGGTTTAAAATTTTTCTGCTTAAATCAAAATAAATTTTCCATCGATATATTTGTCTTTAAAACACTCACTGAAATCCATTGGAAACCGCTCACGCATATAATCAACGTACTGATTCCAAATTGTACCAATATAAACGGACTGAGAGTAGCATTAAGATTAAGCATAACCTTCAAAAGTCTCTGATGATGTTTAACACATGTTTTGAATCGCCAAACAAACCCATCATCACTATTTTCAGCCTCGCTCTTCTCAAAAGACAAAAATGTCCGTATTTCCAAATCATCATCAGTTATCTTCCATGACTGAAATCCATTAATCATTTTCAATGTTTCTGCTGCTGAAATTAAAGTCGCACGTTTCGCTGTTTCAGAATTGCAATTTTTGTAATTCGCGGTTAATGCTTTCATTTGAACCGTCACCCATCTAATGAAGGCTATTATCATTATGTCCAGCGCTACTATTATTAGGAGACAGTAGATTACACAGTAAGATTGATAAAACAGCGCCATTTCATTGTACGGCGTTATGGTGGAATTAAAAGGGTATACACCTCTAATCGGGAGCTCCCCTTTTTCTCGAGGTGTTAATACGATTATGGTGAACGAAAGTGATAGGCATCCACCCAAAAATGCACAGAAATGGATGAATTCAAAAAATATACTGTGTTTGATGGTAGCTACCATTCCTCGATCTGTTAATCAAGAAAAATTATTAATGTGGCCAGGATTGAGGCATTCTATAAACTTACAAAGCGGAAAAGATTTATTTTTAACTTTCTTTCTGAAGAAGCTTTTCAATCAATTAATATACAAATTGATATACATATGAGTCATTTTTTGTTGAATCGACGGATAATTAGAATTAACTCCTTTCCCCTTCCAATTTATTTGAAATAAATTTTTTTTTTTCATTATATTTTAACTTTATTTTAAAACAAGAATTTGAAAAATTTAAGATTTATAAAAAATAGTCTTAATCGGCTATCGATATTGAATTTTGAACTCAAATCTTTTGATAGAATATTTTTAAATATTCCTAAAGAATTGTAAGTTTTTCAGAGTTGCTTTTTTTTTTTATGAAATTTCAGCTCTATTTAAGTTCTAACGTTTCGAGACGCCTTTACTAACATGCGTATAACTTGGAAAATACTTGTCTGATTGACGTTGAATTTTCTGTGTATATACTTCAATAGGTTGAAATTAAAAAATTGAATTTCTGAAAATTCTAAGTGCGTATAACTCCTTCATAATAATTTATACTAACCTGAAGTCCTTATTAATGTGTCGATTGGACCATAGACATCATCGATGAGCGTCGAAAGTTTTTCATACATCATTCGAAACTTGTATCCTTTAAACATAATCATGACTGTGCCTAATACGTAGCATCCGTCGTTACCATAGACATTCATATCTGTAGAATTGTAGTACAAGTCAAAAGCCAGAGTTATCAAATAAAGAATGAGGAGCACAAAATTAAAAATTATGTAAAAGCCGTTAATAATTTTTATGACTGCAGATGTTGATGCAGAGCATGGCCAAACTGCACAATATCTGTAAATGAATATAATTTTTAAAACTAGTTATCACAAACAGCTTGAAATCTTACTTAGTTCCATTTAAAATTATTCAAGGTTTAAAGAAAAGAGTCGAGACACGTCCATTGAAAAGTAAAAATTAAATGATACTTTACCTCAACATTGGAATAGTAATATTTATAACCCTCCGATGAATTTCAACGTTTGCACCCATCATTTCTCAGTAAATGAAATTCAATATTAACGTTTAAGTTTATTTTCTTTTTACAATAAAGTAAAGTCAGGTGGGCGGGAAAAAGTAAATATAATATATCACTATAAATAGATGCTTTGTTAAAAACCGTTTAGTTTCACACCTCTTACACTTTTTATTCCCCTCTGTATAACATATAATTTTCGAATTCGTTTATTATGCATGAGACGGATATCGTTTTTGATAATATTTCTCTCTTTTTATAAGTTTTATTGAGAGGAATAAAAATCAACCGTGAGTTATTTAAAAAAGAATGGTAGACTTTTTAACTAAAAATAAATAGCCTTCACCATCACGGCGCCGATTGTAAGTTGGGGGGTGTAACGTTTTTTATACTTAACTTCGTTTCATTGTACAAACACCTTACGCAGTGTGAACATCGTTTTCTTCTATATTAACTAAAATTGTGGCTGAGAATACTTTATTGCTTTACAAAAACATTCAATGTAGATACAATTATTTATATTGTAAAAATCATGAAGTGGAATCGTGGCTATAATAACCATCTACACTTATAGAAGGATTTTTTGATATTTAATAAGCTTTATTGATTGTTAATAAATTATTTAAAAATAATTTAGTGAGAGTTGACAAATAATTATTAACAGTCAACAAATAAGATCCTTAAATTTCAAGTACAGGTGCAACTATAATTAGGTTGATATTATCTTTTTATTATAATCATTTGTATGTTTGATAAATTCAAGTCTACTATATTACCGCTTTATTTTTCATTTGTAAGGTTTATACTCATTTTATTAGTGCAGTTGTTGAGAGAAAAATTAATAGACAGAGGCCGAATATCAAAGATCTTTTAAAATTAGCGACAAATTCTTAGTTTAAAAATTTAAAAATTTCTGTAACAAAAGGATATTAATGCTCATTCATTGTTCATTAGTTACACCCACTACAAAAAAATTTGTATGTTTAATGTGTATAAAAACATATAGAAGATTGAAATATCCCTTTGTTTCGATTCCGGTTATTTTTATCTACCACTTAGAGTAAAGCCGATCGAAATAACGACACGCAAGCTCTACGTAATTTTAACCTTATGGAACATTTCAAGAAATAATTTTTGTTTTAAGAATCACTAAAGCTCTTTTTTAATGATGTTATAGCTTATTATACGATTAATGATGATGATGATTGCTTCAAATTGTTTCGAGCAGGTGGTAATTTTTCATCATTTAAACTTTGCGTTTGCATGCTATGAAAAACTAAAGGGGGTACGATTTTGGCTTTCGCAGTCAGTCAATGGTTGGAACGCATATTCAAAGTGTAAACATCATTACTTGAGTTTTATAGTAATTTATAGGATTATTTTTTTTCTCAAACAGTTACTCATTAAATATTGAATCATAGTTCATACATGGAAAAAACTTAACTGTATTAAATAATAATGGATTTTTTATAAATGGTAATCAATTGATGATAAATTCTATTTCAGACTTGATTGTTATTTTTTTATATTTCAGATATTTTCCCTAATAATTGATTGAAAGATTATCAGAATTTAGATGAATTTTAGAAATAAATTTATCGTCAAAATTGCAATCGTCACATCATAATCCAGGACTAGACGTATTGTGTAATAAGTGCTGAAAGATTGTGCATTAATAAATACGCTTTTTTGGCTTTGCAAAATCAGATACATCGATACTGAACAATGTATTATTGCTTGTGCAGGCAAAAAAAGAGGTAATTTTTTAATTACATCATTTATTAATTTATTAACACAATATTACTCTATCGCAAAATGTGTCGATGAATAAATTTCAAGCAATAGGTATAACGATTAATCGTTCGCAGTTGTCAGTAATACAAAAACAGAGTATGAGCTTTTCAAAATCTAAAAAATGAAAAGAAAGATCCAAATTAAGTATGACATATTAAGAAATAATGAATAATTGTAAAGCTTACTGAAAGAAAGGTCTCCATTGTTAAAACAAAGAGACCACCAGCGCGGATTTCTAATGGCTGCATGGTTTTTATCATCGCTGTAGTAACTAAATTTTTAATTCCTCTGTCGTAACTATTTTCCCAACCTGACATCCACTGGCTTTTCGTCAGAAAATCGGCCTTGAATAAATTATTAAAATAGGACCAGGTCATTCAAATTCTCTGTATCCAACTGATTAGTTTAAAAGATATCGACAAATACTAACTTGAAATTTTAGCTGGTTTCCAAAAGCACACCAATACAGCAATTGGGTGAAACCTGACAATAGATAAGCGGTAGATCTAATGAAGTTATCTCTGTCACCAGGAAACTGTTGGCAGTCGTCAAATAAAATTGTTATTTAATTATTAGTTATTAGTTAATTATTTTCTAAACATTTTAATTTGATAATTATATAATTGTATTACGCGCCTCTTCCTCGAGATCAAATCGTAGTACCTCTACTATATGCCTTTGTCACCACACTTTTTTAAAGTATAAACAAAAAAGTTGTGTCTACGCATGACCAGCGCCGCCATGATACCTCATTCTTCATCTTTGTACCGGAGTCGTCACATGTTAAAAAATTAATCCAGTAATTACTTAAATTAATAAATAAAAAATTACAAGTTTATTTATCATGGGAAAATCAAAAAAACGTCATCGAGATGATTCATCAGACGAAAAAAGCGGTAGGAACATCAAAAAAAGATTAGACCCCTTAGAAAAATTAATGACAAATTTTTTTGATGATCGTAAGTATAATCAAATAACGAAATATTTAACACATTACTTTAAAATTGTATAATAGTTACAAATTACTGTAATGGAAAATTTTGGCAACTAATTTGCAATTAGTGAGTCGTGCTATTTTCCATGCAGCTACCTATCAACCGCGTCGGTCCAACCGGCGTGGCAGTTTGGTTATACATGGTATTGTTGACAAGGCCTTGCAAGGGTTGTCATAAAAAATATTCATGTAGTAAATAATTAACATTACAATTACAATAAAAACAATCCCTTTTTAAGGATTGTTAGAATATGTAATTGTTGATTCAACATTCTAACCTCTGCTAGGTTATATAAAAAAAAAAAAAAAAAAAAAAAATCCAAGCTAAAAAATTTTTTCTTGTTGGTTAGGTGATTACTATGATCGTCGAGAACATCATTCTCGGAGAGATGATCGAGATTATAGACACCGACGTAGGTATCACCGTCATGATACGCCAGGTCGCTATGATAATGCTTCTCGATCGGAGGTTTATGACAGTTCCGATGGAAGTCGGTCTTATAGCTGTGACAGAAGAGAAGATGAATTTAACGACCATTACGTGACAGAGGACCCGAAAGATACAACTCAAGAAGATGTTGGCATCGGTAAAACACTAACCACAGATAAAAGTGTCATCCCTGCAAAGGATAATGATTCTGGGCAACTTCCGCAAGCTCAGTCAACAGACACTACTGTTACGGTCACGGAGCAATCTACGCTAACTCAGTCAACAGATGCTACTGTTACGATCACGGAGCAATCTACGCTAGCTCAGTCAAAAGATGCTACCGTACCGAGCACGGAGGAAATGTCTGGAGAACAACCTTTAGATCAAGTGGTTTTAAAGGCGATCGGAGACCTGTTAGAACCAGATAGGGTGTTACTGCCAGCTATCCACAAGGATCTTGCCATAAGAGTCGAGGAGATCATCAACAAAGGTCTTCCAGTGGCAGAGAGAAAAACTTTACTAAAAAAATTTCCTCCTCCAAAGAATGGTTTATTCATGGACCCACCTAAACTCAACTTTGAAATAAAGACCAACCTGGCAGAGAATATCGTCAAAAGAGATGATCGAATTGTTGAAAAACAAGCTCGAGTTTCAGCAGGTCTTTCTGGATTAACTAAGTTAATGTCTATGAGCTTGCAACTTCCACAGGATCAGAAGTTAGCAATGTTAGAAATACTAGGTGGTGTTTCCAGAATCTTAGCAGATCTTCAACATGAGGAGTCTGAAATTAGAAGAAGTTTGATCTTGAAAAACATTGATCCTTCAAAGCGTGACATACTTAAGTCTACAGTGGCGGGCGATTGCTGTTTGGCAAAAGTCTGGAGGAAAAATTTAAAGCAGCTAAGCTTTTAGAGTCAACGTCAAAGAAAATTAAATCAATGGCTCAAACAAGCTCTACCCAAGAGCCCAAAAGGGGGCCCGACTTGAAGGGCCCGACTCGTCGCACATCACAGAGGTCACAGTACAACTCGATGACGAGCGGGCAAAAACCAACACCAGTTCAGAGATCGTACCGGAGCCACAAGCAACCGAAGAAGAATTACCCGCAATTGAAGAAATAACTTCAGAGTTTAATGTAAGTTGTCCTGCAGGACGGTTAAAGTTTTTTTACAGAGCTTTGTCCGAAATTACTTCCGACAAAACCATTTTGAGCTGGGTCCGTGGGTTTAAAATTCCTTTTGCTAGGAAAGTGTTCCAATTTCACCCTCCATCTGAACCTCACTGGTCTGAGGTTGAGAAAGTAGCTATAAGACAGCAGCTAGACGAGTTGTTGTCAAAAGAAGCTATCTCAGAGGTTGAATTTATCACTGGACAATTCTTATCTAATATCTTTCTTGTTAGTAAGCCAGATAGAGGTTATAGGTTGATCTTAAATTTAAAAAATCTTAATGAATTCATTGATACAGAGCATTTCAAATTAGAAGACAGCAAAGTAGTTAGGAAGTTGCTAACTTTAAACTGCTTTATGATTAATATTGATTTGAAAGATGCTTATTATTTAATTTCAGTGGCTAGGTCAGATAGACAATTTTTGAGGTTTAAATTTCTTGGAAAAATTTATGAATTTACCTGCCTGCCCTTCGGATTAAATATTGCTCCATAAATTTTTACTAAAATTATGAAGCCCGTCGTATCATTCTTAAGATTATCAAAAATTTTGCTGGTCATCTACTTGGATGACATTCTGATATTAGAACCGTCATTGGGGGCATGTTCTCAAAATGCAGAGACCACTTTGAGACTATTACAAAGGCTGGGTTTTGTAATAAACTTTACTAAAAGTCAGTTAATTCCATCCAAGAGATGTAAATTTTTAGGACTTGTTTATGATTCAAAAAAAATGATTGTCGAACTTCTATTAGAAAAGACAAACCGAGTAACTGAGTTGGTTCGAAAGTTTGAGCGGACAAAAAAATACAAGATAAGAGAGTTTGCTGCCTTCATTGGCACTCTAGAGTCTTGCAGTCCGACACTAAAATATGGGAGAGTTCACATGCGTGATTTTGAGAGAGCCAGGTTCCTTGCTCTGCGAAATAGTAATGACAATTATGACCGATACATGTCTATTTCACCAAGCTTAAGAGATGATTTTGAGTGGTGGAAGAAAAATGTTCCAATAGCTAAAAATTCTATCAAGGTCTTTAATCCAGTAATAGAAATTTTCTCGGACGCTTCAACTTCGGGATGGGGAGCAGTCTGCAATGGCAATCGTGTTCACGGTCATTGGAAAGAAACAGAGCGCTCCCTTCATATAAACGTCCTTGAACTAACGGCGGTATTTTTTGGGTTAAAATGTTTTGGTAAAAATTTAAGATCTTGTGATATCTTGTTAAGAGTAGATAATACCACTGCAATAGCTTACATTAATAAGAAGGGTGGTATAAGAATCCCACGACTAAGTAAATTATCTAAGGAGATTTGGTTGTGGTGTGAACGAAGAGGGCTGTGGATCTTCGCGTCCTATATTCGCTCAGCAGATAACGCCATTGCTGACTTTGAATCTAGAAGACTAGGACCAGAGACGGAGTACAGCCTGGCTGATTTTGCATTCAAGGCGATCGTGGACAAATTTGGAAAGCCGGAAATTGATCTTTTTGCCACTCGAGCTAATGCCAAGTGTACGACTTACGTGTCATGGAAAAAAGACCCTGGGTCAATCGCTATTGATGCGTTTACCATTAGCTGGAAGAAGAAATTCTTTTACGCCTTTCCACCTTTTTCCACTATTCTACGGGTACTAGAAAAAATCCGTATAGAAAAAGCCCGAGGGATTTTTGTGGTACCCCACTGGCCCGCTCAAGCCTGGTTTCCTGTATTTCGATCAATGCTTGATTCAGAACCCCTTGAATTTAAACCCAATATTAATTTATTATTTACTTTTAACAGGGAACCCCATCCAGTTTGGCGGACGATTACCTTGGTATCAGGGATTATATCAGGAGAGCCTATGCATTAAAAGAGGTACCAGAAGATTCCATAGAAGTCATGTTAGCATCTTTGAGTGGAGGATCTTTAAAACAGTACGACACTGGATTGAAAAAGTGGTGGAGTTTCTGCAAAATCAACGAAATAAACCCACTTTCTTGCACAATACCTAACGTACTAGTATTTTTGACATCGCAATATAACCAAGGCGCGACTCATGGAACTCTGAACAGCTTTCGGTCGGCGATAGCACTCATTTATGGCCCAAATTTTGGAGAAAATCCAGAAATCAAGAGGTTCTTCAAAGAAGTCTCAAAATTGAGGCCACCCAGACCGAAGTACGACTGTACTTGGGATCCAGGATTAGTTTTGGACTTGTTAAAAAAATGGGATCCTAATGACAAGCTGAACCTGGAGAAACTATCGCTGAAAGTAGTTTCATTATTAGCGTTGGTGACAGGTCATCGAATGCAAACACTGTCGCTAATAGATGTAAAAAACATCAGTGTCGGAGACAAAGCTATCGAGATAAAGATTCCCGAAAACATTAAGACATCGAAGCTCAACAGAAATCAACCCGTGCTATCAATTCCTTTTTATCCAGACAATGCTTTGATTTGTCCAGCTACCTCGTTGAATCTATATCTAAAAGAAACCAAGCCATTAAGAAAGGAAGAAAACAGACTGCTCATCTCTTTCTGAAAATCGTACAAGGCCGTGACACCGCAGACATTGAGCAGATGGATTAAGGAAGTACTGTCCGAAAGTGGAGTAGATACTGCGATTTTCACTGCATACAGTACTCGACACGCATCTACTTCAGCAGCGAGCCGAAATGGTGTCTCCATCGACTGCATTTTAAAAACTGCTGGCTGGTCAGCAAAGTCACAAACTTTTGCTAGGTTCTATAAAAGAAATTTGATTGAAGACAAAAATGTCTTTGCGTTAAGTATTCTAAATAACTAACTTTGCTCACTAGATATAAGAATCTAATAAATAATTAATTACTGGTAATAACATATCTATGTATTAATAAATGAATAGCCGTAACAACTTTAAACAGCTACGATTTAATCTCGAGGAAGAGGCGCGTAATACAATTAAATGATTAAACGAGCTTACCTGTAAGTGATGTTCAATCATAATTGTATGAAGCGCCTCTTCCGAAGAGATCAACTCCCTCCCAATAAATATTTCCCTTATTTTTTACTCCTTAAATGAATAAAAAAACCCCTTTAATTATTGTTACGGCCCAACTTTGAAAGAATGAGGTATCATGGCGGCGCTGGTCATGCGCAGACACAACTTTTTTATTTATACTTTAAAAAAGTGTGTCGTTCAACTACATAAATTGTAAGGGCGATTCACTGATACCTGTTGCTCCCGACTTGACCCGAGAATATATTGGTGCTCTCAAAATCTCTAGTGTGTTCAGCATAGATGACCAACACAAGGAAATTCGTCAATTTACAGCATTTGAAGAGAGAGAAATGACCAATATTAGCGTTAACTTCACTGAGAGATTTAAAACTTGCGTTAAACATCACCTGAGACTCATCAGAGTTGTCAAAGACTTCAACGATACTTTTAGTTTCTCGCTGATGGTCCAACTGGGTGGAAGCTTACTAGTCATTTGCTTGAACGGTTACATGGTGGTAACGGTAAATAATTAAATGATTAAACGAGCTTACCTGTAAGTGATGTTCAATCATAATTGTATGAAGCGCCTCTTCCGAAGAGATCAACTCCCTCCCAATAAATATTTCCCTTATTTTTTACTCCTTAAATGAATAAAAAAACCCCTTTAATTATTGTTACGGCCCAACTTTGAAAGAATGAGGTATCATGGCGGCGCTGGTCATGCGCAGACACAACTTTTTTATTTATACTTTAAAAAAGTGTGGTGACAAAGGCATATAGTAGAGGTACTACGATTTGATCTCTTTGGAAGAGGCGCTTCATACAATTATGATTGAACATCACTTACAGGTAAGCTCGTTTAATCATTTAATTATTTACCGTTACCACCATGTAACCGTTCAAGCAAATGACTAGTAAGCTTCCACCCAGTTGGACCATCAGCGAGAAACTAAAAGTATCGTTGAAGTCTTTGACAACTCTGATGAGTCTCAGGTGATGTTTAACGCAAGTTTTAAATCTCTCAGTGAAGTTAACGCTAATATTGGTCATTTCTCTCTCTTCAAATGCTGTAAATTGACGAATTTCCTTGTGTTGGTCATCTATGCTGAACACACTAGAGATTTTGAGAGCACCAATATATTCTCGGGTCAAGTCGGGAGCAACAGGTATCAGTGAATCGCCCTTACAATTTATGTAGTTGAACGACAGGACTCTTAATTGTAGTGTAGTGTACCGCATCAGTTGCCAGCTTATGAAATCGATTGTTACCAAAACAATTAGATGATAAACCGTATTGTATGCTTGTATAAAAAACGCCAGTCGGTAGTAGACGGGAATAGTTGTATCGAAAGGAAATATTGCTCTGTTTGGTAGTTTTCCCAAGATAAGCGATGAAATTATTATTGCCGATCCAAGGACTATCACGAATAATGACACTAAATAGTAATCGATAGCTTCGTATAACATACACTCTTTTACATCCAGTAGCAGGCCTAAGTCTGTAAAAAATTTTATGATAAAATTGATATGCTGTAAAAAATCGGAATTTTCACGGAGTGAAAAAATTAAAAAATTAATTCAAGTACGGAGTAAAACATTTAAGTACAAAGTTTTTAGATTAAAATAAATTTTTATTTATCTGAAAGAAGTTTTATAAGCCAAATTACTGAAAAATTATTCGAACTATTTGTATCAAGTTTAAGTTTGTAAACATTTAACTAAATTTTGATAAAGATGATTTTGTTTTTATCTTGTTGATAAATTTGAACGTAAATCGTAAAAAATAATAAATTTTTAACGTATATTACTAGATTTAATTAAATAAGATAAATTACTTTAATGTTACTGAAATTAACTACTATATAGCAATTTTTAGGATTTATTTACAAATAAATTATTACAGAAAGAATTTAAAAAAAATATTGATGCAATTATTTTTAAATATTAAATTTTATTTGTTATATCATACTAATAAAAAATTGATTTTTATTTTTAATCTCTAAGTATGCATCTCGTAATTTTTAAACGGATAACAACTATTATTTTATTTTTATTCATTATAAAAATAAAAAATACAATCCACGGAGTTTTGTTTATATTATTAATATAATAAAAATTCTTTTTGTATTGAGTATTCTTCCGAAGGGATTAAAACGATTAAAAATCATCCACTCCGCAAATATACTCCCAAAATTTTTCACATTCAAGAATTTAACTTTTAAAAAATGTAAAATTATTTGAATTAACCTGTTGATTGCCGCAGAACATCTACAGGGCGATGAGTATTATCAATAAACTCAAAAAATCGGTGCCTTTTTCGGTAAAAAGCTGCCTCTTTCGAATACGCTACGAACCATCCCGCAATGAAGCACCCGTCAGAGGCGAATATCATCAAATCGTTGCAATTAACTACAGCATCGGCAAACATGGTCAATACGTAAGAAATTACAATAATGTTACTGAAAACTCTCATGAAAATGGTGAAAATTCTTAGATGCCCTGTCGTGGATGTATCGTAGCTTAATACTCCCGAGAATCTTAAATATTAAAAAATTAATAAATACAAATTATAAAAGCAAAAGTATCATTTTTTTCCTTGCGTTAATTACCTTAGAATTGCAATACTTTTGTCGAGAAATCGTCGATGGCTCTCGACTGAAGTATTGTTAATTATCTTGATCATGACTGATAATTAACTATACGAATATATTTTGTCTCTCTATATTTTGTGACGAATTATCATTCACGCTTCGAATCAAACTGTATAAAACCACGCTAGTAAAAAACGCTACTTATTTTCATCGTTTGTGCTAAATAATTGCAATTATTTATTCTTATGTATCATTTTTTAATTATTTAAGATAATGATGTTTCTTCTAAGAATTCTGTTTAAATGGAAAAATTTTTTTGTAATATACTATGGTGCAAAATTTTTGAGTTTATATATATATATATATATATATATATATATATATATATATATATATATATATATAAAATCATTACTCAAGTAACCATAAAAACAGAATACTTGTTGATTAATTTGTGTTATGAGCTATGAGTATATGATTTGCTATTACGGCAATAAATCACTAATGAATCCGATGTTACTGAATTTGTGCGTTGAATAAATTCAAGTCTATAACATTACCGCTTAATTTTTTATTTATAACGTTTGTACTCATTTCATTAATGCCGTTGTTGAGAGAAAAATTAATAGCCAGAGGTCGAACATCAAAAATGTCAATGATTTTTTGAAATTAGCTACAAATTCTTGGTTAAAAAACTTAAAAATTTCTGTAACAAAAGGATATCATTGTTCATTCATTATTTATTAGTTACACTCCCTACAAAAAAAAAAAATACGTATGATTAACATGTATAAAAACATATTGAAGATTGATGTCCTTGCACATATGTCTTTTTGTTATTTTATATATTTTTTTAAAATTAAATATGAAAAATTATTATACAATGAAAAAAAAATTCTCTCTAAGAGAACTAAATTTCTTAACTTGAGACAATATTTAGAAAAATTTCTTGGGCTGGAATGAAATTTTATTGAGTCAACAAAATTTGTTTTTTCTTCAGAACATCTTTAGCTCTTCCGAAAAAATTTATAGTTAATAATTAATTTTTCAATTGAAACTTAAAACTTTTAAAATCAAAATACGTGATCCTTTGACATATCCCATACATATAAAAATAAATTTGATTTCTATACATGATGTAGATAAAAAATTTTTCATATAAATTTTTGGCAAAAATCTGTATAAAAAAAGATATCAATATTTTGAATGTTTTCAGAGATGTTAGACATACACATTTTTGGCTTTGGAGACTAGTCAGTATCGCTAAATAATTGATCGTACCACAAGACCTTTTTATCACTTTCGATTAATTATAAACGATATTAACGTTGTGTCGTCTTTCATCGAAGTAATGGAATTTTATAAGAGTTTCAACCCAGTCGGCCAATAACCAAACTGCTTCACTCACTACCATCAAATCGCTACTACCATTGTCCGATCGAACTTTCAAATCGAATAATTCAGAGCAGTAAAACTATGGTTCAATATTTCACAGCATCTAGAAATTATTAACTATCATTACCACATTTAATAAAATTGAATAAAAAAAAATTCAGAATTATTGATACGATAATTATTGCAATGCACCTCAAGAAAATAATGCTCAGCTTAAGCAGTAGTTTCTGTACTTCAATAAAAGTTATTTTCATTCCGGCTACTTCCTTGAAAATATCCCTTAGTTTCGATTCCGGTTATTTTTATCTACTACAGAGTAAAGTCAATCGAAATAATGACACGCAAGCTCTACAAAGTATTTACCTTATGGAACATTTTCAGAAGCAACTTTTGTTTTAAGAATCACCAAAGCTCCTTTTTATCGACGTTATAGTCTACTATAATATTAATGACGATGATGATTGCTTTAAATTATTTTGAGCAGGTGATAATTTTCTATAGAAACTTTGCGTTTGCGTGCTATAAAAAACTAAAGGGGATACGTTTTGACTTCCGTAGTCAGTCAATGGTTGATATTCAAAGCGTAAACATCATTGCTTGAGTTTTACAGTAATTTATACGATTATTTTTTTTTTTAAACAGTTACTTATTAAATATTAAATCATAGTTCATACATGGAAAAAACTTGAATGCAATAAATTATAATGGATTTGTAATAAAAGGTAATTAATTGGTAATAAATACTATTTCAAACAGTAAAATTGTGATTTCTACATTTAATTTATATTCATTATTCAAAAGTTATATTTTAATAATTATATAGAAAAAAATAGCAGTTGAGAGAGTTATAAAAGCTATATACATGTCCAAAAAGTTTGAGTGCAATAATATTAATAGTTCCAAGTTGAATTTTGATCACTATAAACGTAAAAAATTTAAGTATGATATGGAAAAATATCAAGAAAGATAACTCAATTTCTATAGTAAGAATTTTAGATATTAATGAAGCCAATGTCAACAGTTACAATGTAAAATTGTAAATTTCAAACACAACAAAATAATTTGTTTGTCAGTACTTATTATCAATTTTGAAAAAACTGTATAAAAAATTTAAAAATTTAAGAAAAATTCAAAATTAAAAAAAAGTTTTTTCATCAGTATAAAAAAATGAAAATCTTTTGAAAATTATATTCTGGCAGAAAATCAAAGAAATTATATCAGTTTTTAAGATCTCTCTAAGTACGCATTTATGATAAAAAAATTTCAGCGAAATAAAAATTTTTTATTATTATTTTTATTCAAATTTTCTAACAATTAAAAATTCAATTATTTCCTCATTAAAATTCAAGCATAACAAGAATTGTAAGCTAGTGACAGAGAGTTAGAAAAAATAATATAAGAGACGATGCTCGGCTAAAAATATTACGATTGCAAAATAAATTTATTATTTCGATGTTCAACAAATGAAATATTTTTTTTTTCCCCTATAATATATTCTATTTAAAATAAACAATGATATCACTATTTTTTAAAATATCTTCTATTCAATCTGCGGTAAATTTTGCTGAGTTTTAGATGATAGTAGTGCAAAAAAAGAGTATGAGATCTTCAAAATAGTTTAATAATCTGTAAAATAATTCAATAATCATAATAATAATGATAATAATGACAAGCCAAATAATTTAATCGTCTGAGAGAATCATTTTGTGAAAAGCTATCAAGTAAAGATAAATGAAAAATAATTAAATTTTTATCAATTTTTGGCTGTGTGTGTGTGTGTGTTCCAAAGAGTTCTATTGTTCTTAGATTTTTTAAGAATTTTAACTAATTCGGTGCAATTCCAAAAAACAAAAGTTTTTGAAATGATGTTCATTCAATATAATTTCAAAATTTCTTAACTAATCATCTTTGTACTCAATACAATATTTTTATAACTTAAAAAACTACGTTGAATGCCGCGAACCCTATCGAGATCATTTGATTTTTTACAGACATTTGGCAGTATTCAAAATCGTGCTCTACCCGCAGCCTGAAAATATTTTAAAGTTACTTAAATGTTTTTGTAAGAGTTTTATCTAATTTATTTAAAAGAAATAGTATATTGTATATCTAGGGCAGTAAAAGTAAAAATTTCTCAGATCACATGACTTTTTTTATACCTTGTAGTATCCATTTAATTCATCATCGTATTGAGAATCGCGAAGAAAGAATATGCCCTTTGTAGAACCTGAATAACAATAGGTTAAAAGTTTATCAATGTTACTTTATTAATTAAAAGATTAACTGAGTAAAATTTTAGCGTTACAAAGGAATAAATTTTCATAAAGCAGCAAAATTGAAAAACAGTAAAAAAATATCGAGGAATAAATTTTTACTACACGGAAAAAAGAAAAATGGAAAAATTACATTATACAATGTAAACGTGGTGCTCCGTATAGAAAACTGGAAAAATTACAGTTTCAGATTGTAATTATTACAGATTTTATAAGAATTACATTGAAGAATGTAATTTTTACATTTTAATTTAATATACTGTGTTCATTAACCATCTTATGAACTTCGCCGTCCATCTTACGGCATCAAACAAATTTTATTTTGTTTAAGACTTTTTCCATTAAATGTAAATTTCTTCCCTGAAGTATTTTTCTGGAACTATAGTTCCTAAAAAACAGAAAAATACTTCAATTGCAACGAAACAAGGATGTATGGATAACATTAAGTTAATCCATACCAAAATTATTTTTTCGACCTGAGAAAATTTCAGTTTCTAATTAAAACTCCAAAAAATTTTCTAGATCCAAAAAAAAATTTCTTTACTTAAGTATTCATTATTTCTGAGAATGTAACACTTTAACGTAAAGCGATTAATAATTGTATACAAAATAATTACGGAAATAAAAGTTTGGACTGAAAAGGTGAAAAAATATCCAGCCTTCATCTCAATTGGTCTTATAGACATTATCATTGCATTTATCAAAAGATTGGATACCTCACGATTTAGATAGTTATTCCACGATGAATTATACTGGCTTTCCCGTAGTGCATCTCCCTAAAATCATTAATTTAATCTAATGTTTTTGAAGTTACTGTGGAATAATTATTGTTGTTTTTCGAAATTTTCTGCGCATGAGACATTTTATTTTGAACGCATAATCAAAAAAATTTTTCAAAGGGCTTTTTTATGGATATACTAAATAATAGAGGAAATAAAATTTTTTTAAAAGGTCTGATTTTTCATGAGATGCCTTCTATGCTTTTTTGAATTAACTTCTATTGATGTTTTGTACAATACACTTAGAAGAAGTTAAAATTAGTAGCATGATTTTAAAAATAGTCGAACCATACCTGTATACCTAATAGAGTCCCGTAAATACAGTAGTAAAATAATTCAGTAGTAACTGAAAAAAACATTATACAGCATTTAATAATACTTTTGTTGTGTTTTATGGCCTGAAACATTTTAATTTGGGAATTAATGCCATCAGTGAAATTATTATTAAGCTAAAAATAATAAAAATAGCATAGTGGTATCAATACCCAAGCAGCTTGATAGAGATAAAAACATGTAACAGCATTGCTAGTTATTATTTGAATACATAATGTCAAACTAAATGTATCGTTGAAGTTATTAATGCAGTTCACAATTCTTTTCTGATTCTTGATACAACTTTTTAGCCTCAATGCAAATGAATCATTATCAACGTTTAGTTCGTCAATTTCAAAGGGGATGAATACCTTTATTTTGTACTGGGCTTCCGTTACCTTAAAGTAATCATAGGTCTCAATTCGATTAAAAGTCTCTTTAGACACGATAAAGTTATCTCGTTTAGCTTCTGTAGGTTCGCAGTTTTTGTAATTGCTCTGTAAAATAGATGTTTGAACGTTTATCCACCGTATCAATCCCAGTAACAAAAGATCGAATAGCCCGACCCATATACAGCCCAGGAAAATCGTCCAAAATTGCATGAAAAATATTATTTGGAATATCCACGGTGCGGTTTCGTCAAATGGGAATTGTCCTGGCATGACCAGACCTGTTTCTGATAATTCTGACGCCACTAAGAATATGATGCAAGTTACAATGGAGAGTATGCTTGCGAATAATATTGACTCAAACTTTTGGTAATACATTGCTGTACGTATTGTTGTCAATACTCCAATGTCTGTAAAGTGATAATCTATAATGTGATATTGTATCAAATAGTCAACGACATTCTGTAAAATATCGGGAGATAATTTTCAGTTCCATTACTCGGAGGATTAGAGTGAAGAAATGAAATCACTACACAGAATAAAAAATAACTTGAATCAAGAATAGAATTCTTGATCGTTTTGATTTGAGTAGAAAAATTCCTAAACTACTAAATTATTTTTGGCTTAATTAAATTTTACTTGATTCAAAAATTCTTAGTTCTGATTCAAGACAATAAAACTCTTCAAAATTATTTTCTTGGTTCAAAAATTTTTTTCTTGATCTAATAATTTTTTTTTTTTTGAACCGAGTCAAAATTTAAATCGTAAATTCAACGTATTGAATGTAAAAAAAAGGATACTAAAATGGAAAAAAACAAATTTATTCTTTCAATCAATTGAAAAAGTTACATTTACTTTTGTTAAATTTTAACTCGGGAGGTAAAATCTATTTTGCCGATATCGCAATGCGAATGTGTATAGAAAAAATTTGTAAACAAATGTAAAAATTAAAAGAAATATTAACGCATTTTTTTTTTAATTACTAAAATTTACTTGTTATGTGAAATTAAAAAAAAAAAAAAAATCCTAATTGTTAAAATCTCTAAATACGTACACTGTTAAAAATGTTTGTAAAATTACAATCATTTTACAAGACAAAGGTTGAGTAAAATTACAAATCGATGTTTACTACTGCGAAATTATGAAACAATTCTAGTAATTTTCCGAAAGATGTCAGGAAACTTGGTAGGATGTGTTGTAATTTTACGATCTTGATGTGAAAATACTATTTGTATTGTAATTTTACGGAACTGTTTTTCAAATTTCATGAAAAAAATTTTAAATTTACAAACATTGTTTGTAATTTGGTTTACTAGAAATTTTTGTAAAATCACAAAACAAAGTTGTAATAGAAATTACAATGTGGTCATTGAAAATTTAATAATTTTCTTTGTAATATTTAAATTTCGATTGTAAAATTATATTATGAATTGTAATTTCGCCAACAATTATTATTTTTTTAATGTGTGTGGTAATTTTACAAGACTATTTGCTGAATTACTTTAAAAACGTCTTATATTTGCAAACATTTTTTATAATTTTATTTACCAGAATTTTTTTGTATTCACGAAACAAAGTTGTAATATGAATTACAATGATGACTTTAGAATTTTAATACTTTTTTTTGTATTATTCAATTTTCGGTTGTACAGTTACTTTGTGAATTGTAATTTTATCGAAAATTTTTATTTTTTCAATGAGCATAGCAATTTTACGAAACTATTTGCTGAGATTTTATAGAAAAATTTTCATATTAACAAATGTTTTTTGTAATTTTATTACCGAGAAGTGAAATTAAAAAAAAATGTACCAAAAATTTATTTATTAATTACAATTGAGACATTGAAAATTCTTTTCATAACAAGGAATTATCTGAAAACTTAAATTAACTCATGCTAAAATATTTCATAAATGCAATTTCGATTTCTTTTTTCATGATCAATAATTTCGATTTGCTTAATCTTCATTGAACTATTTAAATTAAATAAAATTTTTTAGGATCCCGACTTTTTTGAGCGATTCAATAAAATCTGCAAATATTCAAAATTCATTCAAATCCTCTATATTAAAAAAAAACAATATTAATTTTTTCTGAACAAATTTTTTTCTGAAAAAAATGGGATCAAAGTTGGTGGGCGTCTTTTGGATTCTCTGAGCAAAAATAAATCTCAGTTACAAACTTTTAATTTTATATTCTAGATATTTTGTTCTTAAAAATATTTACTTTAGAAAAATAAGATATTTTATTTTATTAGTTTTTAAATGTGAAAAACACATTTAAAGCACATTTGTGCAGCTAGAATAAGAAAGCCTGTATAGGCTTGATTTTATGATCTTAGGTACTTGAGTTGTGTCAAAGTTATTTCGGCTAAATGGCTTGAACACACCACAGTCGAGTACGTCTTTTAAGTCTGTTCGTTTCTTTGTCATATAACCACTATGTCTCACTCACATAAAGGACAGCAGTATAGACATAACAAATACTGGACTATATATTACGCACTATTCCGTATAGAGTGTTTGTTTATGGTGTTTGTTTATGTAGTCCAGGAGGAATCGGCGCATGAGTACCGAAAACTATTCCACCTCAATTTTTTTATGCAATCCTCTTCAAATTGCCCTACTGATGATATAAATGCATGTTGCCATGGGGCAACCCAGTGCCATATTGTTTAAACCAAAATTGTTTAAACAATTGCAAGGAATTGTTATTTTTCAACTGGACAAATTTTTTTTATATTCTTTGTTGAAATACCAATAAAAAAGGTCCTATAACTTTTTTCGATAAAGTTAATATTTTCAAAGATATGAATTTTTAAAGGTTCGAAAAATCTCAAATTTGGGTACTTTCGACCCATGAAAAATATATTAAAAAAAAAAAATAATGTATAAGTAAAATTTTTTTTTAAATTCTCTATACAATAGTTAATAATATTGTTAATAGAGATTTAAAAAAATTTCATTGTTTATATCTGTTTTTTAATTGTTAATTTCGCGCGCTTACAAGTATGCGTCGCTTACCTTTAAGTATCGCTGTCTCTCTCTGACTCATGCGTTGCATCGGCCTCTCTGTGTCTTGAATCATTATTTATCATTTATCTTAAAAACTATCAACTTTATCAAGATTGTTAAAGAAAGCAATGTTATTAATAATTAAATTTTCTACAATTTGTTACTAATAAATTTTTTTCTGAAATCAATTTTTCAAAAGTTATTTAAGCAAAAATCGGAACATGTAATTAATAGTATACTTTATTTGTTTTATAAATTAATAACATGACTCGACATGTTCCGATTTCTATCGAATATCGAATATAACTTGGTAGTCATTAACTTAATCTCTATAAATGAATAATTGTATATAAAATTTACTAAATTGTTCATATTTCAAG
>CAJNRD030001123.1:1993840-2081858 GCA_905319865.3 Cotesia congregata | reverse complement strand
GAGTATCATTGCCATTAAATTTCGTAAAAATTTGAATTAATTCGGTTCGCTAGATTTTGAGAAATCTCAAAAATAAAATTTTAAAAAAATCGTTTTTTTCGGAATAACTTCTAAACGGCTCTACCGATCAATTCCAAAAACTAATCCGCTCTTAAGTTTGAAAAACCACGTCGATTGCTACCAGTCCCGTCAAAATCAGTTGAGTCGTTCAAGAGTTATCGAAAATGAAAAATTTCGAAAAAAGTGTTTTTTCACATAACTTCGACATTTTTCTTTGGATCGTTTTTGATGAAATAAAATAATTATTAGAGCCCAAAAAACTACGTCGATCGCCACCAAGAACGTGAAAATCGGTTAATTAGTTCATTAGATATCGTTGTCGAAAAAATTCGGAAAAAGTGAATTTTTCAAATTTCTCTAAGATTTTCGGTTCGATCAGTTTATGTTAAAAATTATATCATAGATTCTGAAAATCTGCGTGGATTACTGCAAACTACGTAAAAATCCGTTCATTCATTCAGAAATTATTGCAGTTTGAAAATTCAAAAAATACTCTTTTATTAAACTTTTATCAGATTTTTAAGCTTGTCGGCTTAAAACAGCTAACTCTATGATCTCAGAGAGCTTGAAATAACATACAAATTATTTTTTTGAGTTCAAAGAGCGCTTTTTAAGCGCTTAGATATGGAATTAGCGGGAAGTTGCAGGGATGGCCTTAAGAGTCAATCGTTTTCCAGATTTTTTATAAATTCTTCACAAACTGTTTTCTTAAAAATAAAAGAATTATCGAATGTTCTTTTTCAATATCAAATTTATAAAACTGTGATTAAACTCACACAGAAAAAAAGGTTCACTTGAGCTAAGAATATATTTTTTTTCCTAATTATTTTCTTGAGCGAAAAGGAATAGTATTTTTCTTACCTGGGGCAGGAAAATAAGAAATGTCTCAGATTACATGTAATTGTTGACCGAGGCGAAGCCGAGGTCGACAAACATGTGATCTGAGGCTTTCTTATTTCCTGCCCGTGGTGAGAATACTATTTTTCTCCTCGACGGAGGCGGAAAGCGGCATTTTCGTTTAGCGCAGCGAGCGGAAAATTGACGCTTTCCGCACGGAGAGGAGAAAAAGCTTTTTTGAAAAAAAAATTTTTTTTACGAAATTTTGGGGGTACCCCATTTTGCCACCCCTACCCCATTTTGCCCCCCCCCCTCCCCTAATTTATAAAAAATTATTATATCATAACCATATTTTTGTTGACTTTTAAAAAATTCATATTAAAATAAATCCAGTTTGTAATGGTTTATTAGTATAAATTCATTTCTATCGTTTATTTATACAATAAATGGCCACAAATAGTAATTCTACGCTACTGTTAATTTATATTTATTATTCAAAAGTGACATTTTAATAATTATATAGAAAAAAATTAGATTTATTCATTCAAAAGTTAATGTAGTTTGAAAATTCAAAAAATAGTGTTTTATTAAAATCCTAGCAGACTTTTGAGCTAAAAGAGCTCACAAATGTCATAAGTGCAATTTTAGGCGCTTAGATATGAAATTAGCGGGAAGTTGCAGGTATGGCCTTTAGGGTCAACCGTTTTCCAGATTTTTTTTTTCGATGTTCTGCAAAATTTTGACTGATTTATTCGAAATAGACGTAAAATAAACAAATTTAATGGTTAGAAACCACAAAAAAAAAAATAACCAGCTTGAGTGGGCCGTTGCGCCCCACCTTTCCCTATATCAATTTTTAAGATTTCTTTACACATTTTATGATAGAAAAATTTCAGCGAAATTAAAAAATTTTTTTCAATATTTTTATTCAAATCTTCTAACAATTAAAAAATTTCTTTTTTAATTTTTATTTTTTCAATGTTCAACAATGAAATGTAATATTTTTTCCTTCTATATACACTATTTAAAATAAACAATGACATTACTATTTGTTAAAATATCTTCTATTCAATCTGCGGTAAATTTTGCTGAGTTGTCGATGATAATAGTGCAAAAAAAGAGTATGAGCTCTTCAAAATCTAATTAAAAAAAAAAATTAATTCTGTAAGATTTTCGCAAGATTATATTTAGAAGTATGCAAATATCTTACCGATACAAACGTCTCTAACGACAGAGTAAAGAAGTTACCAGCTTTCATCTGCAGTGGCTTCAATGTTCTTAGCATGGAAATGGTGAGTAAATTTCTGACATTCAATGGAAATTGGTGCTCCCAACCCGACATCCATATGCCGGTCGTCAGTGAAATCGCCTATCAATACATAAATAATTTTTTTCTTTAGATACTTATAAAAAATTATTTTTTCTTTGAAATTTGATTGCACGTAAAATTACTTGAGAAAGAAGTTGATTACTAAACCAACACCAGTACAATAATTGGGTGAATGTAGCCCCCAGGTATACGGTGAATTTCATAAAACTTGATTTATCATTCGAGCCCTAGAATTATTAGAAAAAGTATTCATAAATTTTTTTTCTTATATCACAACATCGAAAAACTTTATTTTTTTGACAGGACCCGGTAGTCTAGCAGCCTAAAATTTAAGCTATTTTTAAAATTTTATTTCTATATGAAGGTAATGACTAATGCTTTCAAATTTTTTCTAAACTTATTCTATTACTTATCAACTACACAAATATGAAAATTAAGACAAAAAAATGGACCTCACTGGTGGGGTGTGATTGATCTCTCCCTCTGATCTGAAATAAAAAAATTAGGAAAACGGTTGACCCTAAAGGCCACCCCTGCAACTTCCCGCTAATTTCATACTTGAGCGCTCAAAATTTCACTTATTACCGAGCTCAAAAGTCTGATAGAACTTTAATAAAACACTATTTTTTGAATTTTCAAACTGCAATAACTTTTTGAATGAATGAACCGATTTTCACGCGGTTGGCGGCATTCGACGCAGTTTTTCAAATTCTATGATATACTTTAAAACACAAATTGATCAGACCGGAAATTTCGGTGTAATTCGAAAAAAACACTTTTTTTTTCGTTAACGATAACTCACGAACGAATCAACCGATTTTGACCAGCTTGGCGGCGATCGACGTGGTTTTTTGATGTTAAGAGCCGATTAGTTTTTGTAATTGATCGGTGGAGCCGTTTAAAAGTTATTCCAAAAAAACCACATTTGAAATAATTTTTTTTCGTAGTTTTTTTTAGATTTCTCAAAATCTACCGGTCCGAATCGGTCCAAATTGTATTCAAAATCTAAGTTCACTCAAGATCTTTCGAATGGCGTCAACCGCGATGAAATTGAATCGAAAAAACTTACCAACACTGCCTGAAAACCAGCCAAGCAAATCATAGTCGCACTGGTTGCAAGTTGCGTCATCATGCTTGAACTAAACACGCTGTTCAATTCTTTGACAATCCACGTGAGCTTCTGATGATGTTTTATGCAAATTTGAAACCGCCACAAGTAGCAATCCTGTGAACCATCCGCATTTGTGTCAAGCGGTACAAATTTTCTTATTACAGGCTGGTCATTCAATTTGGTGATCCCGAAATTGTTGATCATTTTGATCGTGTCCGGCAGAGGATCGAAGGTATCGCGTTTCCAGACGTCAGTTCGGCAATTTTTGTAGTTCCAAGTAAGGATGACTAGTTGCACCGTAGTCCAACGAATGAACCCAAGTCCTATGAATTCAAGCGTGACGACGTTTGTCAGTGCGAAGGCTATCGAATATATTTGAATAAAAAAGGCAACTTCGTGCATTGGTGACGTTTTTGTGTCGAACGGAAACAATGCGCGAACTGGCAATTCCCCTTTTTTACGAGGCACAAAAAATGTTGTTGACAGTCCGAGGGTCATGGCGAATGAGGAAAACATGTAGAAGTCGAGGTTCTCCAGAAGCATTGCTTTTTTTATTGTTATCAATACTCCCGGGTCTGTAATTTATAAATGCTGTAAAAAATTCGGAGAATAACTCGTATTCAATTTATTAATAAAATTCAGGATTAATAAAAAATAAATTTATAAAAGTTAGTAAATTAAAATGTGCACGCCTTAAGCGCTTGTGTCTTGTGTTTATTGATCAATGTAAAGTTTGTATATATAACAAGTTTTCAATAGAAAAAAAAAATTATTATCTACTGAACATGACAAGAGTAAAATTGAAAAAAAAAATAAGTTTCTGAAAATTTAAAATTCCACGCATTAATTTTTTTTTTTTATTTAGTACAATAACCGATAAGAATACATCACGAGATGAACTAAAAATCAAGCACAACATAGAAAATATAATTTTTTTTTAATTTAATAATTTTATTTAATCAACTGCCAGGCGTGAGTTTGAATCCCAAGCTGGTCTTAGAAACCAGCTTGGTTGAGATTTGACCTTGCCGCGTAAGTTAAGATTTTTTCAAACCAAAAAGACCCCAACGTACCACTCCCAACACTTAAAGTCGGCGATATGACTAATTAACGAAAAATAAAAAAAATTATGAGCGACCTTTCATACATACAGACGTACGGACATCATCGTAAAAATAGTCAGGGAAGCTTCCTGTGACCTTCAAACGTCGAGATTGATGAAAACTCGATTTTTGTAAAACGGGGTGAAAACAATAACTTCCCGATTTTTGAAAATCTGAGATTTTTAGCGGGAAGTTAAAAATAATTTTAACAACAAGTTAATTGTAAATAAATTATTTGTATTAACAATTCAATTTTAAAGCTCGTTTAAATTTTTCTGCAAAAAGGATTTTTTTATACGAATTGAACGCCCTCTTTTGTTTTAATCTGTGAGTTATGAAAAAAGAATCAATTAAAAACTGTATTATCGGTGGTCAGCCGGTGAAACAATTGAGTATAGTATAATATTCAAGCTGTATTCCAACCGGCTAGCCAAAAAAATTAATTATAACTAAACATACATTATTAAGCTGCAATTTTCAATTCACAACTTTCTGTAAGGCATAAAAATTTGGAAGTGAGAAAAAAAAGACGAAAAAAACTTTTTTTATAAGAATTTAATAATTTTTAGAATTTTCAAAAATTTTTAACTTTGATAGCCGGAAGTTTAAAACGTTCAATTCTTTAAGCAGTATCTTTAAAAATAAAAATAAAAATTTGTTTATACACGCCCTATTAGTTATATCTTTTTTTTTAATCCAAAAGGGCGTATGTACATTATTTTTTCTTCTAAACTTAAAACACAAAGTCTCGAAGACAAATCACTTAAAACAATTTAAAAATTAAGTTCTCATCCGAATTAAAATACTAAAAAAATTTTTGGCTACGCAAAAAAAAAAAAAACAAAATTCGAAAAACTTCAACAAAACACGTTTATTCACTAATTTCATCAATTATTAAATCTAAAACTTACCACAAGAATGCCGAAACAGATCGATCGGTTCATGAATTTCGTCATAAAGTCTGTTTATTTTATTCTGAAATCGATGGTACTTGAAAGCTTTGAATAATATGACGTATACGCCACACAGAAAACATCCATCGTCGGATAAAACATTCAAATTTTTGTAATTAACAATCAAATCCGCAAGTATTGTGCCAAAATATATTGTCACGATTGACGCACTGAATATCCTTATCGATGAATTAAACAAGTGTAAATACACTGGGGAAGATTTTTCGTAAGTCCAAACGCCGATAAATCTGTAAGAGAGTAAAAGTTGTGCGACAAGCTTTCTTATAAACATCGCAAAAAAAAAAATTACCTGACAATTCTAAAAACGGTATTCCAGTGTGTGCGATGTGTTTTAATAAAACTTTTTTCCATTACAGGTCTGTTATTTTCAACCCATCAACAACGGGTGAGAACAAGTAAAAAAGACTTCTGCTGATATAATTGGGGGTAATTTTCACAAATTATAGTGCGATAGACTATTTTTAGGGAAAAAAGTGTTTTATATTTTGTCTCTAGAAACTCTACTATAATTGTTAAGAAAATCGATATTGAGATAATAATACACTATTGTGAATATTAAATAAGGAACTGCGATGCGTGAAATTTATAGACACGGACTAGTTCTTAGAAATTGTATATTAATTTTTTTTATTGTAAGACAGCGAACAAAATTTACTTATTGAATGGATTTAGTCTTCTTGCAAAGTAGTTATGTTGTATATAAGTATACAATAAATTTTGTATATCTATTTAGTTTTATTAAACCATTCATTGCAATGAGTGAGAATTGGTTATATCGATAATTTTTCCACGGAGTTTTAGAGTTTATTAATTTTTGACATATTTAAAGTGTATTATTAATTTGTTCAAGTGATTTATTTTCTCATTAATTGATTTAAAAATGGAAATTAACAATTTTTTATGACCGGTGAGCTTTGGATAGAAATAGTTTGAATTTTATTTATTATGTAAATATGATTTACGTCAACCAAATTTGTTAAAAAATGGATTGTAAATATGACGATAAAATTTCCGTTATTATACAGTATACAGTCAGAATAATTGATATTATAAAAATAAAATGAATATTTTTTGTAATTCCATCTTTAAAAGTATAACTCCAGAGTAATATTTCTCGGGGCTAAAGTATACCTTGTTATTACAAACAATACTTCTAATATATTTCAGGTACAAGTATCGAAAATAACTAACGTAATTTTTAATTTATATCAATACAAATAAATGCAGAAAGCTTAACAATTTATAATCAAATATTTTATTCGTTTTAAACAGTATAGGATGTACTATGCGATAATTTTTCCATACAACATGTCGTACGTGAAAAAATTGATCTCCGTTGTAAAACTATAAAAAACTATTTTTCATCGCTTGTAACTGTGGTCATCAGAACAAACACCGAGTACGAGCTTTTCAGAATCTAAAAAAAAAAAAAATTTTTTTTTAAACATAATTTTATCTCACTTTTATGAAATATTTTCCGTGGGCTTTAAGTTTATAACAAACTAAGGTATTAAAAATTTTCTAATTACTGTTATTATTTTTTCAAATTCAAGTGAAATAGTAGCTTTTTTTTTTTGAAAAAAAAATCACTTACATTGATGAATGTGTCCATTGACAAGACAAAAATTCCACCAGCTCTCATTTCCAATGGCTGCATTGTTCTAATCATTGCAGTTGTCACAAGATCTTTCATACCTATTTCGAACCAATTTTCCCAGCCCGACATCCATTGACTAGTTGTTAAAGAGTTCGCCTAAAAAAAAAAAAAAAACTACTATTGAATATAAGAATATTATAAGGTGAGAGATGTCTCTCACACAACCGCTTAACGGATATTATGATTGGCTCTCTCCTCTAACAGCTCACACCGAGATTCTTTGCGACTCCAGAACATTAAAGGGTTAAGCACTGATTTCTTTGAAATTTTTGAATTTTTATTCAATTTTATAAAACATGAAATTAATTAAATTTTTTTAGTGTCAATACAAAATTTTGTAAAACCATAAAATTTACAAACATTTATGAAAACTTCTAAGATTTAAAAGTTCAAATATGTCTGCCTAAAAATATTGAATCATGCATGGATTTTAATTTTCATTCACTATTTGCATTGAAATTTCAAAGTATATTTACTACTGTTGACTGCATTACCCAAAATCTTAGGAAAATTCAAAAAATTTTTTTAATAGTTTAAATATCAATTGACCACACTAATATAAGATTGCGACGCATTGACTACTTAAGATTCTTACAAAACTTCCTTTCACAGAAATCTGTTATACCGCAGTAAATTGTTACCAGAATAGGATATGTAATGACATTCTTTAAAAGTAAAATGCAAACATTTTTATTTACTTGAAAAGAAAGCTCGTTCCCAAATCCGCACCAATAAAGCAATTGCAAAAATCCAACAGCCAAATACGTGAAAGCACTTATAAGTTTTTTCCTGTCGTCAGCGCACTAGAAAAGAAAATTTTAGTCAATCCAAAATGAATTTAAATTTTATGCAAGAGTTTATAATTTAAAAAAAAATCGAAGCGTACCATTACGATCAAAAATCCGTTTAGACAAATGAGGAACAAACTGACCGCAAACTGGACAATTAAGCACGAGTCAAAAACGTCATTTAGATCATCAATGATATGGGTTATCCTCTGATGATGTTTAACGCAAGATTTGAACCTCCATTTGAACGAGTCAATTATTTTTCCAAATTTTCTTCTGTCAAATTCAACGAAAGTGGTTATCTCCGTGTCCTCATCCAACGCGTCTAGTATTTTAAATTTTTGGATCGCTTTGTAGGTGTCTTGTGATAGATAAAGATCTGAAAGCTTTGACGAATAACTCTCGCAGTTTCTGTAATTGGCAGAGAGAACTTTGAGCTGCAGAGTGGTCCATCGCAAAAATCCTAAACTTATAAATTCTTCCATAGCGACACTGATAAGACCGAATATAAGTGTGTATAACTGTATGAATAATGCTAATTCGTACATGGGTGATTTTGTAATATCGAAGGGGAATATTGCACGTACCGGTAATTTACCTTTTTCTCGGGGCACTAGTATTACCAAAGCGGCTCCCAACGTGACAGCACAATTTGAAAATAAGTAAAAGTCTAGTGCGTCAAAAAACATGTAGGTCTTCATTGTTGTTAATACACCTAAATCTGAAAGTAATTTTCATTGTAATCTTACTATAATTATAATTAATAATACATTGAGTCTGAATTGTAAAAAATGCTTGCAATATTTCATGAAGATTATTGGAAACTAAAAAAAAAAAAAATTAATTTAAGACATGAACAATGAAGATGTTATCTAACAAATATGAAATTTTGAGAAAATCTTGATGATATGTAATTATTTTTAATTATGATGATTAAATTTTGTGAATAATCATACACTGTAAAACTGGCGAAAAGTTTCGAATATGTTGTTATTTAATTTAATTAGACGATTTTTTTATAACTTAGAAAACAAAGATTTAAATAGAAATTATTTAACAAATTGAAAAAATTAAATTCTCAGCCATCGAACAATTTTTATTGAACAACAGTCAAAAATCCTACTTATTAAATTCTTAATTAAATAGTTTTATTATTATTTATAATTGACCAAAATTAGTAACAATATTAAAAAATTTAATGATCATAAAATATATATGAAGATATAAAAAATATGAAAGTTTTTAACCGCCCATGTGGTTAAATTCTAATGACATGTAATTGAAATTTTAGAATAAATGCTAAACTTTTATATAAATATTTAGTAAGACTAATAATTAAAATTTCACGCTTCACTGGATTAAAGTCACTTTTTTAGAGCTTTGTCCACGACGATGATGATGATGACTGTACGAAGTGTCACTTTTAATTACCACAAGATTGTCGAAGTGCATCAACTGGATCATGGATGTCATCGATGAGTTTTCCAATTTTGTGCCGATGAGTATAAAATTTGTATATCTTAAAGTAAGTAACTATCCAGCCAGCAATGAAACAACCATCATCGGCAACTGTCATCAAATCCTTGTAATTAACAACAGCATCGGTAACAAGGGTAAAAAAATAAAAAACAATAACAATATAATTAAAAATCCTTATTGTCGAGTTGTAAAATTTTTGATACTTGGGCGCTGCTGAGTCGAACGTCAAAACACCGCAATATCTAATTGTTTGATTAAAAAAAAAAATATTGAATTTTTTTAATTACTAATTTAGGTGAGAATACATTTTTTACCGTAGTACTTTGATACTTTTGTCCAAAAATGTGCGATGTGTTTCTATTGGAGTGCTCTTCATGACTAGTGTACTTTATTTTTAGATTCGCGAAGAGGCTAGTACGGCGGTAAAATAAAATGTAGCTTACTAGAAGGTAGTAATTTGCTACCTTTTAATATTCTCAGAAAATGTTATTTATTTTTTCTAAGATCTACGAGCGTATTTTTTGCTCTTTCCAATATTCATAATGATTGCTTCGAATGAAGCGCTGTCTATGAATACATAATAAGCGGTATCTTGTGTCATCACGGAAGTTTTTTTCATCAGTAGTAGACTGTGAGGTGCCGGTTAAAAATAAAACTTTGAATAAAACCTAATTATCTTATGCATCCTTGTATAAATCGATAATACATAGCGGTATTGCGTGCAGTGTTTCCTGATATTTTTTTTTAGCCAAAATATTACCTTTAAGGTTTTATTGAACTTTTCCATTATTGAATTAAGTAATTTTTTACACAGAATGAACAAAGTACTTATTTTTATGACAAATTCACAAGATTGTTGCAGTGATTGATTTTTATATCTTCATAGCAATAATCGAGAAAAAAGTTTTCTCTACAATAATCCAAGAATTATGATTTATTCATTAAAATTTAATATAATGCTTTTTTTTTTTTTAATTAAGAGATGTAAATATTTTGAAACAAAACAAAAATTTTGAAGAATTTATATTAATTTATTATACTTTTTTTTTTTTTTTCATTTGTACATTGAAATTAATAACCTGAGAAAATTATTCTGTATTAAGCTATCAGGTAAAGATAAATAAAAATTAATTAAACTTTTTCAACATAACATGTTTATTCAACATAACTTCAAAATTTCTTAACATTTGGCAGTATTCAAAATCGTGCTCTACCCACAGCCTGAAAATATTTTAATGTTTTTGTTAGAGTTTTGTAAAATTTATTTAAAAGATATAGTATATTATATATTTAGGGCAGTGAAGGAAAAAATGTCTCAGATTACATGACTTTTTTTATACCGTGTAGCATCGATTTAATTCATCATCGTATTCGGAATCGCAAAGAAAGAATATGCCCTTTGCAGAACCTGAATAACAATAAAATTATATTTTGCTCAGTAAAAAATAATTTTAAGTCAAGATAACAATAATTATTTTTTCGACCTGAAAAAATTTCAGTTTCTAATTAAAACTGCAAAAAATTTTCTTCACCCAAACAAAATTTTTTTCTGAGTTTCTAAAAACTGATACTTGGTTAAGTTAAGGTAGTATCTCCACGAAAAGCATATTTCAAGAAATTTATGAAATTTTTTTTTATCGAAAAATAAATATATTAATAATTAATTCACCATCAAAATTTGAGATCAATTCACCGCGCTATTTTTGAGTAATTAATTTTCCGGAAGATTTCATACCAACCTTAAAAAGTACGGAAGATTTCATACTAACTTTACCATCTCTCTATACCTCTACGTGTAAAAGATGCAATTTGGAAAATTAATTACTCAAAAACGGTGCGATGAATTGATTCAATTGATCTGAAATTTTGGTGGTGAATTATTAATGTATTTATCTTTTGATAAAAAAAATTCCATAAGTTTTTTTAAATATGCTTTTCGTGGAGATACTACCTTAAAGTGATTGTCAAAGTATACGGCCTGTGCAATTTGATAATTATTTACCTTTTGCTTAAATAATATGATTATTATAGTATTATTGTTAAAAAATTTTAAGTTAAATTTATTTATAACAACATATTTCTAAAAGCTATTTTAATAAACTACAACATTAATAATAATGACAACAAGTAAGATGGCGCTTCTTCAGTCAGTCATCGTGGTCAGTAAGGCAAAGAACGAGTAGGAGCTTTTGATAATCTGTGTAAATTTTAAAATAAATACATTTGAAGCCCAATAAATAATAGACCAATATATATAAGCAAAAACGTACGGATATAAACGTTTCCATGGACATCGTGAAAAACGGACCTGCGTGTAGTTCTAATGGTCGCATTGTCTGTATCATTGACACGATCAACAGCGGCTGAATATTTGAACCAAGTTCATTTTCCCAGCCTGACATCCATTGACTTGATAATAATGTCATCCTCTGTGTAACTCTAATAACTTTATTATTTTATCATTAACAAGCGACGGTAATTTTTCAAGATTATTAACCTTTTATCTCTATTAACATTAAGACGTTTTTCTTATACTTTTATAAAATTTTATTTGTTTTATTTCTAATCCAAAATTTTCAGATAAATTAAAACTTGTATTGTATTAATTTCATTCAAATTTTTTAACAATTAATAATAATAAAGATTGAGCAACACTGGCGCAACTGGCGAAAAGTTAATTAAGTGCAATGATAAAAAAATAAAATTGATTCGGGCGAAAAATTTTAAACCAAGAAAATTATTATTAAAAATTTTTTTTCCTGTTCAATAAACCAGAAAAATTTTTTTTCATTCAATTTGATTCAAGATTTTTATTTATTGATTAAAAAAAAGTTTTAATAATAAGTTAATTATGAAGAAATTAATTTTATTCACAGTTCAATTTTAAAGTTCGTTCAAATTTTTCTACGAATAGTTTTTATTTTAATACGAGTTGAACGGCTTTTTAATTTTCAAATGATCAAATAAAAAAAAAAAACAAACTGTGGACTGTTTTACCGACGCTCAGCAAGCTTTGCGACAATTGAGTATAGTATAGTCAAGAGACTAAGTATAGTATACTCAGAGAGCTCAAAAACATCATTAGTGCAATTTTAAGCACCTAGGTATGAAATTAGCGGGAAGTTGAACGGATGGCGTTCAGGGTCTACCGTTTTTCTAATTATTTTTTTTTTTTTAATTAACTAAATTTTCTTAATCAGTATACCTCGTACAGTAATTCATTGCCGAACCAGCACCAGTAGAGTAGCTGAGAAAATGCTGCGCCCAAGTAGAGAACAAACTTCATTAAACTTGTCTTTGTGGTTGCGCCCTTTGATTATTAAATCATAATCAATTATATTTAAATTAATTACCTTAGAAAATAAAATCCAATGAATGTTACTCACCAACACGGCTTGAAAACCAGTCAAGCAAATCATCGAGAAACTTGCAAACAGCTGCATCAACATACTGCTGCTAAAGCAGGCGTTAAGTTCGTCAATTGTATACAAGAGTCGCTGGTGATTCTTTATGCACCTTCTAAATCTCGCGACAAAACAATCGGTACTTCCTGTAATTTCTTTATCTTGTTCATCAAATGTGGAAAATGTCCGAATTACGTCAGAATTTTCCTGACATTTAAGGTAAGTGGATTGATTATCCAGCCGGCAATTTTTATAATTCGCGGCAAGAATTATGCATTGGACATGGAGCCATCTCATTATTCCCAAGCCGACTGTGTCCATCATCAAAATGGCCATTAGACCGTAGCTTACCGCATAAATCTGCAGGGTGAACGCCAATTCGTGCATCGGGGACACTGTCGTGTTAAACGGGTAAAGAGCCCGTATTGGCAACGCACCATCTTCAGTTGGGACGAAAAATATCAACGCGATAACCAAAAATCCTCCGAGTGTCACAAAAAAAGTAAACCCAAGATCTTCGTAAAATTTGTTAGTCTCTAAAATTTCTTTCACTCCAGAATCTGAAAAAAAGTTTGGAAAATCCAAAAGTGCAATTTTTTATTTTGAATTGTAAGTAGAAAATAAATTAGCAATTAAAAAAAAATTTTACCTTACCTTTAGATTTTTTGAATTCATTAATCGGGCGATACGTTGCGTCCGTCAAGTTTTTAATTCTTTTGTGCTGGCGATGAAATTTATACACTTTGAAAATAATAACAGATATTCCAGCGAGGTAGCATCCATCGTCGGTAGCGATTAAAAGATCATTTAAATTACCCATCAGATCTGCGGTTAATGTTCCCACAAAAATAGCCAGTGCAATAATGCCCAAAATATTCGAAATATTGTGGAGGAGCTTCAGACTGACCGGCGTCGACGAATCGAGGCTCCAAATACCGCACAACCTACAAGATCTCAAAATTAATTACGTTGATTTTCAACAACAATGTGCTTAAATAAATTGTTAAAATTATTTTAAAAATAAAAAACAACACACAGTCTGGTGTGTCCTAAGACTTGACCTAAGTCCGGCTATCGCCATGCTTAGGACGGTTCGACGTGAGTATATAGATCGAAGTTTCATTTTTGAAGTAAAGTTTGTTTTATTTCATTGACGGTACTGCTTCAAGAACTTGATAACATACTGCAAAAAATCCACAAGCCAGCAATTTAGTTATATCGCTGAAAATTTATTTTTAAAACAATTTTCTTACATTATAATGTAAGCTCTATAATTACCGCACTTTTTCCGATGAATTTTGCATCGGTTATTCATTATAACAGCTATAAGAAAATTAAGGGTTAAATCTGCGGGGGTTAAGTTTTTTTTTTACTTACAAAAGGGGAAGTTGGGTGCGAAAATATATTGTATGATTGATTTTTTTCTTATGTGTTATGTACGAGCACTGTATTTTATTAACTTCGAAATAATGGCTTTAATTTTTTTATAGCCAGTTTAAAGGCGAAAAATAAAATCTGAAAATTTGAACGTTAGTAAACAGAGTGAAAATATTAATTGAATTATATTATTTTAATTTAATAAAAAAAATTCATACTTAAACGAATTGATAATAAAGTTTTAATAAAAATACTTAAATAATACTTTTTAAGTGTAAATTTGTGGACAATTACATTTCAAGTTCTTTCTTGGAAAACTTAAAATTTGAATTGTTAAAAAAAAAAGTTTGAATCTAATAATAAAATCAACTAAATAATTGTTTCGATTGAAGTTTATTCTACTTGATATAAACTTATAAAATAAAAATAATTTGAGTAATTAAATATTAATAATAAATTTTATTTATAATTACAAACTACTTCGTATTAAAAATAATTTTCTCAACTGAAAAACAAAATTTTCAAATTTACTTATCAATTTTCAGTCACTTTAGTAAGTAACGCAAAAAAAGAGTACGAATTCTTCAAAACCTAAAAATAAAATTATCCATAAAGAAAATTTATAATATATTATTTATTATGCTATTGATTTTTTTTACCGCTGTAAATGTATGTAAAGACATATTGTAGAAGTTTCCAGCTTGAAGTTGCAAAATTTTTTGTGTTCTCATAAGTGAAATTATCATCAATGGTTTTAAACTTTTATTTATATGGTTTTCCCATCCGGATGACCACTGACCATATGTTAAGGAAGCACTCTGATAATAGATAAACAACAATAAATCGTTATTCATTTCAAAATTTTTCTTTTAATTCTGTGAAAATTTTTTTAGTTGTGAAAATTATAGAAATGGTTATGTAAAAAATTACACGGTAATTTTATGTCATATTTCCAATAGAACGCTGTTAAATTCACAGAAATGGATCTGTAAAAATAACATACCCGGGAAAAAAAATTTTATGTTATTATAAGAGTTTTGGCACTATTAAACTTTATACAGATTCAAATAGTAAATTTTTTGAATGTAAAACCACAAAATTATTGCTAAATTAATATTTTCTTCCTTGTAAATTTAACATTTTCTTCATATGGGTGATTCTCTGTAAGGATGTTTTTTGCTGTCCCAGGCATTTTTTTATTAGAAAAATTGTAAAAAATATATTTATAGAACTATAATTTTAACAGATTATTTAATAATTTTTATAGGATTTTTTTCTGCGTTACCTTATGGAGAAGTTCATTACCAAACCAACACCAGTTAAGTAATTGAGAAAACGCAGCACCAAGATAAATAATAAATTTGAAAATATGTTCCTTTTCATTAGCACCCTAACAAATAGACCGATTTTTCAAAAGCTGTTTTTAAATTTCATTATTCTGTACTCACCAGTACAGCTTGAAATCCCGTCAAGCAAATCATAGAAAAACTAGCAAAAAGCTGCATTAACATACTCGAGCTGAAAATTTCATTTAGATGATCGACGACTGTAATCAACCGCTGATGTTGATTAATGCAGTACTTGAATTTATCGACAAAATTCCCTTCAAGTTTCGAAGGATCGGTCTCATCAAACATCACGAAGGTATAATTCAATAACTTATCCTCATTCTCTGATCTATCAATATTCCTACCGCAAGTCTCATAATTTCTTCTCAGTATCACCAGCTGACAATTAATCCACATGATAAGCGTGATGATAAGTTCATCCATAAAAACGATTGTCAACAAGCCGTAAAAAATACTGAAAGCTTGAACTGCAAACGCCAGCTCATGCATGGGCGCCACCGTAGTGTCAAAGGGGAACACAGCGCGGATAGGCAGCGCGCCATCTTGTTTGGGTACAAAAAAAGTTAGAGCTGCGGCCAGAAAACACCCGAGGACAATGAAAAATTTGTCCATTGAGTTTTCCAAAAAAGCTGTTCTTTTTATTAATTTCCTTGCTTCGAGATCTGAAGGGTAAAATTTCATTTTAGTTTATTTTGATAATAAGTATACACAGAAAAAATGAAATATTTGATAGAAATAAGATTTATTTATGCCAAATATATAAGATATTTGGATATGGCCAAATAAATATTTATTTCAGATAAATATATAATATATTTAAGCGATTTAGTTGCGTAAAATAAATAGTTTATTCATGGTAAAGATATGGTTTATTTGTGGTAAATAAATCATAGTTGACGACAATAATGAACTTTTAAAATTAATTGTAACATTAAAGTTAGCTGTCACTTGACCAATTTTTAATTTTATTTAACAAATAAATTAATTCTAAAAAATAATTTTTTAAAATTTGGATTTTTAGTTCTAAAAACGAAAGTTCTAAAAATATCCAGAATTTTTTTCGTTTAAATTATGAAAATCACGTTTTAATCGAAATCACGATTTTTAGGCGAGAGTAGAGCATATTTGGGCGCTTCGCGCTTAAGGCATGCAAAACGACTCAAATAAATTGATTTATTTGAGACAAATAATCCTTTTCTTCTGTGTAATACCTTTGATTTATTTTAATGGATATTTATCATTAAAGCTCACCTGGTGATCGGCTGAGGGTATCCATAGGTCTGTGGATCTCATCGACGAGTAATTTTATTCTTTCGTGGACGCTGTTAAATTTGTATAGTTTGAATATTATTACCAATATCCCGGCAATGTAGCAGCCATCATCGGTTAACACTGATAAGTCATTGTAATTTATTATAAGGTCGGCCGTCAGTGTGGAGCCAAATATGAGGATCATTACAAATGATAAATGTTTGTAGCAGTAGTAACTCAATTTTAAACCTGGTGACGAGTGATTGAGACTCCATATGCCTAATAATCTTTTTTCATTTTTTTTTTTTTAATAAATAGTATATTTTCACAAGAAATAAACTTGATGTTAAATATTAAAATAATAGCATGAATAAATTATGTGAAATTACACAGTTAAAATTTTTTTATCATTGCGTTAAAAAAATTTTGTGTACAGTGTACAGTAGTATAGGCGCTTATGTAAGAACTACAGAAAAAAATGTAATTGGAATTTTTAACCGTGTTAATGCAAATAAATATTGTTCTTACGAACATTCCGATTAAAAAATCTACATCAATAGCAATGATTACATCGGTAAATATTTGAAAAATATCACTGTTATATATTAAATGTTACCAAAAAGAGTAATTTTAAAAAAAATTTTAGTTAAAAAATCCATAAACTCGCAAAAAATAATTATATGATTTTTACCTCAATCCGAATATTTTTAATTTAACTCCATTGCGGTGTTCTATGGGCACAACTTTCATATTCTTTAGCTAAGAAACTATAAGTTAAGTGATCTCTCAGCGCGACATGTATTTTTATTTTTAGTTATAAAATAATTTACTTTACCACGAAAAATACTGTATGGACAATAAATTATAGGGTAATTTATTATAAGCAAGAAAAAAACTTTATCAAATATGTTCTGTACATTCGGCTTTACTCGGAAAATTACATGTTAGTTTACTCGGATATTAATCAATCGATATGAAATTACTATTATGTACACTTGGCAGACAGAAGCTAGGGTGTAGTAAAGGTAAATAATTTTTTTTTAAAAAATAAACCCGTACAAGTTGCTATTTTTTCCAGATTAAGAGGCCACGATATCTTTCTTTTTTTTGTATTATTGACATTTATACTATTATATTTCACGGTGTTTGTTTAGTCGAAGAAATTATTTTTATCTTTGACTAATTTGTTGACGAGTTTTGTGAAAAATTAATAAAGGGGAGACTAACTTAAAGCGAGTATGTTCTCTCATATTGTCTAATGAAACGCGAGTATCAACATGTGCATGCTAAGATTGTCTGAACATCGAGTTGAAAAAATTTATTTTATTATCAAGGTGATTTTTTCTAAAATGTATGTTCTTAACGATAACAAAATTTATTTTTTTTTTTAATAAATCGAATTTGTACAAAACAAATAAAAAATTACAGTCATTTCCACATTTTTAATAATAATACACTGATAAAAGGATTTAATACGGAGTACTAAACTGATTTAGTAACAAAATTTATATTTATTATATTTATTTGGAAGAAACAAATATTTTGTACTCATCAATAACATTTGTTACAGGTTAATAAATGATTTCTTTTTATGAACAAAGCCTTATTACATGGAAATAAATATTTAGTTCCACCAAATATTATTTAGTAACAGGTACTAAATATTTCTTTGGCAAGTATTGTCGGTAGATGGCTATGCTTTAATTCCAATGTTTATGTGATACATAACCTATACACTAACTCAGATTATTTTATTCAGTTTGATTTTAGGAGATTTATTAAACCTTTGAAAACACCCACACACACTCCCAATAAATGTCTTCTATTGCACGCCTCATAAGCGAAGCGTTGAGGTTGTGCTCTACTCTCGACATTTCGAAAAAAGCAGTTTTCTCGAAACTGAAATTGATTTTTTGTTATTTATATCGCACTTACAGGTTAAAATGAGTACACTTATGTCAAGTCAAATAATTTTTCAGGCACATAAAATATATTTCAATAACAATTTTTTTGTTTAACATAATAAATAATAACATTAAACATAATCTTTTTTGGACGTCCGTGTATGAATGGGTGTATGTGGCAGGGAAATTGGTCGAAAAAATGATCGTACTGGAATAATTTTTTTTTAATTATCTAAAGTAACACACGACAGAATTTCTTAGTTAAATATGAGCGTTCAATTCACTGTCGTTAAATTATTATTTATAAAAAATTAATATATGACTGTGGATTTTTTTGTTATTTCTATCTATACATTTTATTATAGTATTTTTTTTCCTCACCTTGCAGTTATGGCGCCACTAAACCATAGCAGTGTTTTCTGTTTTTTATTATTTTGCTTTTTATATTTTATTTTAATCAATTTTATTTTAAAAAATGAGATTATGAGGCGTGCACTTTTGGATTTTCCAAACTTTTTATGTCTTTTCTCAGTGGAGTTTAGTTTACATTTTTTAATTTGTATATTATTGATATGTTTAAAACTTGTTTAATTTTAAATTTTATAAATGCCTCAAACAAAAAAATATAATTTAACGGGATTCTTTTCTTTATAATACCTTATATTTTTACTTAAAATTATTTATTCTAATTATTTTTATTTATTTCAAGTTAAAAAGTTAGGTTACACGCTAAAATTAATTTCTTTGATACCATTAAACGATTTATTGAGTACCAATAAATCATTTGTTAAATACTACTAAATATTTATTTGGTGGAACTAAATGGGCTTTAATAAATGATTTAGTATCTATTACTAAATATTTGGTAACGAAAGGTTTTTAACTAAATCATTTAGTATCTGTTACCAAATCTTATTAAATAGAATTAAATCCTTTTATCAGCGTAACCTTGAAATGGAATTAAACTTGCGACTTAACTGTTCTAGGTACCGATGCTTCTTCCGAAAGGTCATGTATCTTCTTTTTTTCTTCCTGCAGACAATGACAGGAACATCGTATCGTGTACCACGTAATTAATTATAATCTTGGATATATTTATTTAAGTGATTTATATTCTTGAATACTGTAAAATTAGTATTCTTTTAATTAGATACTCATCACTTGTGGAATTTTCGATTAAAGACACTTCAAAAGCACGTAGCAAGGTTTTTTTGGACAAAAATATCGTTTAAATTAATATAACATTCTATTTAATATTGTTAATATTGTAATATTGCTCTTAATACTAAAGAAAAAAAAAAAACATTCTGATACAATGAGTACTGACAGAAGTAATTTAAAATCATTATTTAGTGTTAAGTATATGTGGATAGTGAATACGTAGATTTCCATTAATCGTTTACTTAACTTAATTAATCATTTGATTTTTAAATAATATCGAGTTCTACAGATTAACCACTGTGCACCGTATTAAGTATAGCAAAGTATGAGTAGGACTTCTGAATCACCTGAGAACAAAACATATTTTATGTTAACTACTTAATTTATAGAAACAATTGCGGTTTTTGACGTAATCATTTTTATTCGTACATTGTACACAGAAAAAAATTAGGAAAACAGTTGACCCTAAAGGCCATCCCGGCAACTTCCCGCTAACTCCATACCTAAACGCTCAACATTTCACTTATTTTATTTTTGAGCTCTTCGAGCTTTAGGTATAGAATTGACGGGAAGTTGCAGGGATGGCCTTCAGGGTCAACCGTTTTCCTAATTTTTTTTTCTGTATAGATATTAAATGTTAAATATAATATAATATGATTCTTACTGCTAAGTAAGTTGCCAGAGACATTACGAAAAATTTTCCTGCTGTTATTTTCAATGGCTCTTTACTCCCAATCAATGAATTTATAAGAAGATTTTGCACTTCTATATTACCTTCACTCTCCCAACCCGAGTTATATTGACTTTGATGAGTTTTTTCCGTCTGTCATAAAATACAAACAATTATTATCCGTAATATAATAATTTGTAGTAGTAATAATAACAATAGTTAGAGTAAATACTTCGTCCAATATGAAATTTAAAAAAACACACCAAAAACCTAGATGACATAATTCAGCTAACATCAAAATAGCAGTATTTAAAACAACGACAGTTGATTGTTTGTTCTGTAAAAAAAAAATAATTATAGTAAACTACTTTATAAAAACCTTAAAATTATTTTTAGTTTTTTAGATATTTTTAATATTTACCACAGCTATTTGGAAAAGATATAAACAGGCAAACGAACAAGTAATGAATACTGTAAAAAATTGTACGACGCTGAAATAGTCATTGAATTTATTGACATTGTCAACTATTTGCCGATGATGTTTCAAACAGGTTTTAAATCTCAGTGCAAATGAATCATTTTGGATATTAACCTCGCTCTCATCGAAAGGCATAAATAAATGTATTTTCTGTTCTTCCTCAGTTACTTTGAAAAATTGAAACTTTATAATAGTTTCATAGGTATCATCACTTATTTCAAAATGAGCACGAGGCATCCTCCAATTTGTACAATTTTCATAATTATTTTGTAATACGATTAATTGCACATTATTCCATCGTATCAACTCGATAATTGACGTTTCGAGAAAAAGAACCCACGTGGAATTTATGAATATATCCCAAACTTGTATGAAATACATCATTTCGTATAATGGACTTTGTGTGGCATCGAATGGAAAGTATCCCCTCAGTGGTAATTTAGTCTCTGAAACCATTGCCATTATGGTTATTGTTACTGTAGTAGATCCCAAAACTAATGCAAATATAATATAATCCAAAAATTGCCAAAATATCGTTATCTTTATTTCTATAAGCATTCCAAGTTCTGAAATAAATTCAGTGTTTATTATACATTCACGGATATATATTATTACTGTTCACATATGCGTCGCGTTACCGATTTAAAAACGATGTATAGAAACTTTTTTTTCCAATTTAGAAGATTATTGAAGTAAAACTTCTTTAGGCGCGACTAGGGAGTAACTCAGATTTTTTTTCTTCCGTGTTTTTGACATTTAGTGCCTGAGATACGAGATTCTTTTTTTTTTAAATAAATAATAAATGAGTGAAATTTTTTTTTTTAATTTAACACAATTATAAAAAAATATATTCTGATCATTATTCTGATTTTATCTCAAAACCCCAAAAAATCGAGTTACGAGGTTACGTCAGAGTACCCTCGATATATGCCGTCAACGCCAAAGAAGTTTCACTTCAATCGCGCGCAAAGGTTACACGCACACACTTTTTTTTTCAATTACTGATTAACAAATAATAAGGGATGCCTTTTTAAAAATAAAATTAATAAAAATAAAAAGTATGAATAGTTTATTTCGATCTGTAATCAATTTTTCAGCTTAACTATCGAAAAGAAAAAAAAATTTGTATACTTTCCTTTGGAATCAATAGCGCAACATAACATAAATTTTTCTTACCGGAACTGTAACATAATTTCTTAATTGGGTTATGAACATCTTCGATCATTTCAAGAATACCTTGTTGGTCAATATTAATTAACAATGTTTTCAGCATTATTCCCATCAACGGAAACAGGAATCCCACATCATATGTTACACTTTCCAAATCGTTATAATTTTTAACAGTATCAATAGCCAGTGACGATACACTGTAAAAAAAGCGATGTTAAAATGGACTCATTTTAACACTTATTCTATATCGGTTTTTTCTTTTCATAGTCACTTTTTTCAATTGCACTTAAAGACATTGCACGTACAAAACTTAAAATTTATTACGGTTTGTTCCTATCGACTAACAGCAGAGTTTACGGCTGAAGATTATTTTCATCAACACAATTTATATATTTCTACTCGCCACTCGCGAATGTTTCCGTTAATAATAAATGATTTTATTTACGTATCCAAAACCCCTATTTTCCCGCAATAGAGTTAATATTTAATGATATTTTTTATTTACATTCAACTCTTTCCGGTGCATACTAACTTAAATAATTATAACTTTCGATCGGCGGAGGATTTATGCTTTTCACAAATAAATTTCATATCATAATATTCGAGTTTTTTTTACAAACAAAGGGGAGTTTACGATCTATAGTTAGAGTTTGTGTTTTTAAAAAATAAAAAAAAAATACCATGGAGTATTGTGGGTAATATTGAGAATAGTTAATTATTCATTTTAGAATATTAATAACACACATTAATTTTTGTTAAAAAACTAATCAGCTATTAGCATGAAAAAATTACGTCGACCGCCGTCAAGCCGGTCAAAATTGGTCAATTCGTTTAAAATATTCGTTTGAAATATCATGAACGAAAAAACACCAAAAAACGTGTTTTTTTGGAATTACTCCAAATTTTCTAGTTTTATCAATTCAAACTTGAAGATTCTTCATGAAACTAAAAAACTAAAAGAGATATATAAAAAAATTCATGTGGGTACTCAAATCAAAGGTCTCGATGAGTATATTGTCAGAATGAGCTTATATTTACGAAAATGTTAATTATTGAGGAGTGCCCATTGCATATTGTTAACTAATGATGTTTTTAATTATACAAGCTCATTCTCCTTTCTAAATTTAAGACGTGTGTACACGACAACGTCTGTCGGGTCCGCTAGTCAATATATAATTTTTGATCTGCTCAAATATAGCCTGACATACCGACATATAATTGTTTTATCAAAAATAGTATTGAAAATTTTCGATAGGTGACGCATCATTGCAGAATCGTCTCCTTACTAGAGAATTAAATCTGAGATATTAAGTTTAAAAATAAAAATTCAATTTTTGTATATAACTAATTGAGAATGAGCCCCGAAGAATTAAATTAAAGAAAAATATTAATATATATTAACGACAGTAAAATCTTACAGTAACTCGAATTGAAGTAACTTTAGAAAATTCTAGTTCTCCTTTAAAGGTATCGGTCATGCCTCGCAATGCAAATTTGCTCGCTGGATAAATATTAACCGGCAGTGTTGTTGTTCCATTAATGCCGAACATGCTAAAAATAAAAAATTATTAAATTAAACATCAGATATTGTATATTCATAGGAATCAATAATAAAATCGTTAATTACCGATTAATGTTAATAATATGAGTCTCATTTTTGTGTTGACGCATTATTTTTAGAGCTTCCCGCATGAAAATAGCGGGCGCATGAACATTTACGTTTAATACAGCACGAAGATCCTCTGTTTTAACGCCTATTGAAGAACAAAAATAAAAATTGAACTAAAAAATTATAAGGCATGTGTGTAATAAATTATAAATTTATAATACAATAGTTACAGTACTTACGTTCGAAGAAGCCTTCTCTGACAATTCCAGCATTATTTACCAGAACGTCAACACCGCCAAATTTATCGTTAACAAATGCAATAGTATATTACACTACAAGGGCAGAAATTTGAGAGCCCTGAACTGCGTGCCATGATGCCCTCGGCTTCGCCTCGGGCACATGGCGCGCAGTGCAGGAATTTCAACTTTCTGCCCATGTAGTGTATACTATTTTTCTTACTACGCTGGTCGAAAGTACGGGGTTTCTGTTGCGATTTCACTGCAGAAAGCCTGACATTTATGCCGTGGTCGAGTCGCGCATGCGCTTTACGACGGGGAGCCGAAAAAATGTATTCATGCACTGACAACGAGACACGAGGCGGCAGAAAGTCCGAAAGTCGGTAGTCGCGCTCACTCTATTACTTATGTTTACAAGCCTAACCTTACTTGTGATTGTTATGAATGTATCTGTCTTGTTATGTGTCAATGATTTGAGGTTGAAACTGAGTTAATTACAGAAAATAAATATTTATTTTAATGAAAATTAAAATAGCAGATATTTAATAAATTTTAGAATTAAAAAAAAAATAAATTAGTGCAAAAAAAAAAAATTAGAAAAAAAATTGAAATGTAGAAATTTTAAAAAATTAAAAAAGCAATTTTTTATAAATAATTTTTTAATAGAAATTTTTATAAGCTTTTTTTTCATTATAATTTGTATAAAAATTAAAAAAATTGACAGCTATCAGCTAACTTCAGTATAATAGTAAAATAATCAAGTGCTTCCCTCTACAAAGTTTGCCGTCTCCGAGTCTGGCCTTTATTTAATGGCTGCTTGAAGATTTCATCGTAGCCATATTCTACTGTGTTTTAAGGAAAAAAATCACAGACGGTAATTATTGTTTTATTAATAAAATAACACTAATTAGTAAAGAAAAAACTCCCAACTGTAGTGACAGGCAATTTTTTTTTTTATTCTTAAAATCAGAGTTAATTTATGATATATTTATAACGTTAAATTTATTCAGTTAAATTACGATCTTTTCTTAAAAGAAAGTAGTAATATGATAGATTATATATTAATATCTTTATTGACAGGTGTATTTGATGCCTGCCCCCCCGACCAGCAGCACTCGCTTCGCTCGTGCCGCAAATGTCGGGGGCAGGCATCAATTTTTTTCAACGCAATTTTTAACGTACTTTCGACCGCATAGTAAGAAAACTAGTATACACTACATGGGCAGAAATTTGAGAGCCCTGAACTGCGTGCCATGATGCCCTCGGCTTCGCCTCGGGCATATGGCGCGCAGTGCAGGAATCTCAAACTTTCTGCCCTTGTAGTGTAATATACTATTAATATATCTTCTTCATTTTCTACGTCACAGCGTAAGTAATAAAAAGTTCCTTTTGACTGTTTTAGATCTTGGGACAACTTCTGGAGCCGATCTTCACGACGTGAAAGTCCAAGGACGGTCAATCCATGAAAAACTAAAGATCGAACAATTGTTTCTCCGATACCAGCACTTGCTCCAGTTACTATTGCGACTTTACCGTTCCAACGTTCCATTATTACCGATAATTTTAGACTACTAATATTTTGCTGTATTGCGCGCAGTTTAAATAGCTGAAAGATCACTTAACGATTAATGGTCGCAATAAAATCTGAGAGTAATAAATTATATATAGAAATTGTGAGAATAATTTAATTTGAACTTTAAACTTCGGAGAATAATTTGCCGAGTAAACAATTTTTAATTGATTTAATCTTTCCATTTGCTGTTTTTATACGCCGTATTAATCTAATTTAAGATGAAAATACTTCGTAGTATTTATATTTGTAATTAAAGTATAATTTGTTAAATTATTCATAAAACACAATTACTTTATATTACACGATTCATAGTGTGGAACATCAAAGAGTGCTTTACGATTGAAAAATTTTTTTCGCCTCATTTCGGCTACTATTTGGATTATTAAAGTCTTGCTAGTTCACGGGATCAAAATATTTTACATCCTATTGTCAAGATAATTTAATGGAGATTAATTCTATACTTTTCAAAAATTTATTGAGAGCAAAAGAAGCGGAAAAAAACATCAAAATAGTTTTAAAAATTTTCCTCTCCGTCATGTAAAAAATTCTGAAAATACTGGAACTTGCAAAAAGATCCATTGATTGAGTCAATTTTTTTTTTTAAATTCCATGAAAGAATTGTAGGTCACAGAATGCGAATGGCTGGGTAACTCAATGCCGTTTATTTGCAATTAAAAAAATAAAAAAAAATTAGAAAAACGGTTCACCCTAAAGGCCATCCCTGCAACTTCCCGCTCATTTTGTATTTAAACGCTTCAAACTACACATTACGTTTTTGAGCTCTTCGATCTCAAAAATATTATTTTTGTGTCAATTTGAGCTCTTCGAGCTCAAAACTCTAATAGCAGTTTAAAGACACAATTTTTTTAATTTTCAAACGGCAATAACTTTTGAATGAATGAACCGATTTTCACGCGGTTGGCGGCAATCGACGCAGTTTTTGAAGCTCCATGAAAAATTTTCAAGTTTAAATCGATCGAGCCATGAATTTCGAAGTTATTACAAAAAAACGCTTTTTTCGATTTTTTTCGACAACGATATCTCACGAACGCATCAACCGATTCTAACGTTTTTGGTGGCGATCGATGGGGGTTTTCAAGGTTAAGAGCTGATTAGTTTTTGAGACCGATCGGTTCAGCCAATTCGGAGATATTTAAAAAAAATAAAAAAACAAACAACTTTTTTTGCATTTTCTCGAAATTTACTGGTCCGAATCGGTTCAAATTTTCAGGAAATCTAAGTTTGGGCAAGCCCTTTCGAATGGCGCCAACCGCGATGAAATCGGTCGAGTCGTTCAAAAGTTACAAGAGGTTTACATACACACACACACACACACACACACACACATACAGACGTACGGACATCATCGTAAAAATAGTCAGGGAAGCTTCCTGTGACCTTCAAACGTCGAGATCTGATGAAAACTCGATTTTTGTAAAACGGGGTGAAAACAATAACTTCCCGATTTTTGAAAATCTAAGATTTTTAGCGGGAAGTTAAAAATAAAAGACTGTAAATCTACATTTTTCTATTTCAGCTGTTCTATTTTTTTTTTTCACATTCGCTTTATTTTATTATTATTTCATAAGTAGGTAAATGAGCAATATGAATCCAGCACTTTTGGATTTTTCAAATTTTTTATATTTTTTTATCATTTTTCTGATTTTGCACTCACAACAACTATCAAAAAACGAATTTTTTTTCTTTGATTTTAAAAGTCTATATTATAATGTATTTTCCGGTTGTTTTTAAGTCAGTAATACAATTTATTTTTTTGTTTAAATTTAAATAAGCCTTATAAGGCGTGCATTTTTGGATTTTTCAAATTTTTTAATTAATTTTGTTTTTACAATTAAAAATTTTATATGTAAAAAAAAATGTATGATAGATCATTTTTTAGATAATAAATAAAGTGCCAAATAAAAAAAAATTACATTTTATAAAGTAGGTTATCTAATAAAATTATAGTCTCAATACTTGCTAAATAAATAATTTTTTATCGAATAAGTAATGTTATGTACGCAATACAGTTTGATTACACATATTACCCTTAAGTTCGACATTAATTAAGTAGTTTTATTGACTCTGTTCTAACTTATTTGACTTAAGTGTTGCACATTGCTCTCTGCACTTAATATTAATTTAAAATTTATATTTTATTGAATCAATAAAAACTGCAAATTATTAATCCATTTTTTCAAAACTAAATTAAAAAAAAAACGATATTCAAATCAAAAATTTTAGTTAAAAAAAATTCCTTATGATACCCAATAATGTTAAAAATTATTTCAGAAATATTGTAGATAAATTGTTCGCGGTATTTGTTAATAATTTCGCAAATGAAACTAATTTCAACTAAATAAAATTCTATTTGAGTGTAAAAGCTCCGTACTCAAATATTTTTTAAAATAAAATCCATATTCATTCCGCTGAAAGAAGAGTGATGGGAGTGAAAATTCACTCCATATCGACTCCCGAATTTTTACAGTATGAATTCAACAGTTGATAAGACTAAATTTTGTGGTTTGTAAATTATCTTATGGTAACTAAATTACCGATCAATATCTCTTATAACGCTGTAAGATAAGAAGTCAATACTTTTCCCTGATGATAACCAGCGCTTTCTTAGAAAGTATATATTGATTGACAGAAAGTTTCAGATAAGATGGACTATCAGGGTTTCTTTTATTTTTTTTTATGATCAGTAATAAGTTAGGTCTTTAGCTTGAGAAGAAAGTGCAAATTACATGAATAATAATTCATAAAACGTTATGCGTCAATATATTCAATTTCTAAATTACATTGAGCAATATCATATCCAGCAATGATAAAATCTGTTTCCATAAGAGCAAACCGTCGTTGATAAAGTTGGTGATCGCAAAGTATTTCTACAAGTACATATGCAGGTAATTATTGAGTATTATCGGCGGAGTTATTACCGACCGTAGGCTTGATCAATACTCACCTATCCTGGATTTGAAAAAAATAATAGATAATTACGTTATGTACCATGATAATACGAGCACAGAAAATAAAAATGATAATAATAAGAGTGTAAGAAGAAAGGTCAAAGCTAAAAAAATATGCAATTTAGTATTATAACCCGGGGCTGTTTGAAAGACACTTAAACTTTAATTATACCTAAAGAAGCTTTCTCGCGATATTATCATATTGCTAAAAAACAACGCGTAATTGCTTAAGTTTGGTTAAAATACCCCAAGCCCCGGAGCCTTCATTTCTAAAGCTCCGAAAAATGTCCCGTAATTATAAAAGTTAATTTCAAATTTAACAAATTTAGAGCAATAAAAAAATATTAACAAAATATAAATATAAATACGGTCGGTATATTTTTATGAGTTGAAAATTGATCGAGTGGCACTCAAGCTTGGGAAAAAAATTCACCAACGTAATCAGTAATGAAATTTATTAGTTTCTATTGTCTTGGAAGGAGCTAAATTCTTTTCCGATTTTATGGTGTGGAAAGACGATATAATAAGGAAAGTGAGTGCGAGGGCCAGAATTTACCGTTCCTCTTTCTACTTCTTCTTCATCTTATTCTGGTCCTCATACTACCCTTTGGACTTGAACCCGGCTGTGGAAACTGGTAGCTCAAAGCTAAGGGTAACGAGGGAATAAGAACGGCTAAGAGGGTTTTGTGGACGAGTGCCTCCAGGTTTTCCCTTAAAGTTATTCCCCGTTTATACACAACTGGGGTGCAAGTACGGCCAGGGAGTGCTCGAAGATTTAGTGGACCCTCTTGTAGTGCAACCACCAAAGCTCGGATAAATAAATACTATTAAAAATAAAGAAATGCATTTAACTTATCTTGACTATTTTTGATGATGAAAATTAAATTTTTTTCACAAATTTTGTGTCTCAATTATTGTTTTTATAATTTACAGAGAATCAGGGAGGTAAAAAATTTAAATAAAATAAAACCGACAATATAAGTACATAAATGTCCATACGTATTTTTGAAACATCGCATCGAATGATAGTCCCACCCCTTGCTAGCACCCACGCCTCCATTATTTTCTTTTCTTTCTTTTACTTTACTTTTTTCCCGGCATATCCCACACTCCAGCACACCACAGCCCTTATATCGGGACACTTTCGGGATATTTATTTTTATTACGAGCCCCTATACTCCTGAGTCAACAGATTTCTTGTCACCTATCTCCGAAATCGATTTTTAGTTTTCCTCATGCCGTCGAAAAATATTATAATGTAATAAAATATTATTTATCATTTGAAATTCAAACCTTGTATTGCGAGTCATAGAAATAATAGTATTTTTATAAACATAAAAAAATTCTTGACTCGAGGGTAAATTTTTCTGGCTCAAGACCAAAATTTTTTTGAATTAGATCAAAATGTTTTTACAATAAAAAAAATATAATTAACTCCGCAAATTTTTTACAAAAAACTTATTCAATTATGAATTTTAAAAAAAATTTATTAATGTATAAGGCGCGCAGTAGCCTATCGGATCCGGCCCTTGCTACCAAAGCATTGGACCGGGTTCGAGTCCGGCGTACACCAATGAATATTTTCAATATTTAAGTGTATTATTCTGCTCAGCCCAAGAAATACAAACGAGTTCCAATCTCAAAAGTTTACCCCCTACCGTAGTCGCTCATGACCTTAGTAGTTTATGCGACTTTAAACAAATTAAAAAAAGAAAAAAAAAAAAATTAATGTTATTTTTATTATTATTAAAAATAAAATTCGGTGATCTGTAAAGAAACTAGAATCAGAGATTCGACGGAACAAAAAAAAGAGAAATATTAAGCGAGTGAGGTCGCGTGAATTACTTTGCAAGATGTTGCACGAGCTATTACAGCCCCCGGGTGAATTTCGTACCCTCGGGTATAGAAAAATATATAACTGTATAAATATATAAAAAATTGGGTTGTCTCAGCGATTCAGAGCATCCCCTGGACGATCGGTAAAACATCATCACTACTGTCGAGGAATATCAAACGATACAACGTTTTATGAGTACGTACAATAATAAGTATTTCTCGAAGTTCATAAAGAAAGTATAATAAAATCTTATAAAAGTCGTCTCACGGGAATATTCTTCGATACATTTTATTTATTCATAACAGTATGTGTATGTAGGAGTATAAAGTACAAGATAGGTTTCGTGTAGAACTAAAATAAAGATTGATTAAGATGGTGAACTGAGAAGAGGAATACACGACCGGGAATTCACTCACTGTAAAAATATATCCGGAGGTCCATTAAAACCTTTCCTGTTATAACCAACCATCCAAATCCGATACACATCATTTCGTCTAGCGAATTTATTTATTTTCAATTGATTGTTGTTATTTAAGAAACTCAATTGGAATCAGTGTTTAACTTTAATATTGTACGTTTAATTGATGTAATTTGTAAAAAATAATTCAGAGAAAAATTCATGCTTACATATTTTATGACCTCCAAAATATTTGATTTGTTTATCGTGAATTCACTGATGACTACCCAATAAAATATTATTTATGTAATCTTAAAGGAACATTATTCAATTTGAAGATTATAATTTAAATAATCAATAAAAATATAGTTGAATTTAATTCATCTAAAAAAATGATTTAAATTAAAGTCCAGTATTATCAGAAAAAACAAATATTAATTCAAAAACTTTTTTTTTACAGAGAAATAAATTTGTTTATTAATTAATACAGATTTATTTATTATGTGGAGTAATAAATTATTTTTATAATAATAAATAAGTAATAATATATTAGATAACTTATATTTTCTTTAATTTTTAAACAAATTTAAATTTAGTCAATAAAAAATCACAAAAATTGCACTCAAACAGTTTCTTAAAAGTTTTAAGCGTTATTTTTTATAATTATTGTAAATTATTCATTACTTTTTGTAAAATTGTCGAACTTCTGGATATAATTATACTTATTGGTGATAAATTATATAAAAACCATGTTTTTATTTGAAATGTAATTCATTATAATAATTATCTAATTTTTTACTGACCTTTTTTATATTCTTCAATTTTTTTTTTTTTAATTCAATAAAAATAAAATAGATAATTTGGAATTATTCACTTGATAAATTAAATGTTTTATAAATTATTTTGAAATAACTTATAAGCTAGTAGATGGCTCCTGTATTAGCAATATTTTATTCTCCATGTGTGATCACGCGTTTCGCATCACAATAAATAAAATAGGTTAAAGAGAATCAACTCTAATGAACAGAAGTCAAATCACTGTAGTAGTGACTCCCTATTTTTCTGCATAGGGAGGTGTTACGAAGTATCGCGATGGAATATAGAAGGGACGAGTAATTTTTATTATAAAGTTCTTTTGTTATTTAACTTTTAAGCTCAAGAGAAGGGAGCAGAGTAATATCAAACACTGTATCCCTTGATTTAGCCTTCTTAGTTAACAGAATTAAGATGAAAACAGCTGTCGTGCTCAATTTTGCTGCATCCCCTAGGAAAAAAAAATTATTTATTTCAAGTATTCATATAAAAAGTAAAAAATTTGTTTTATTGATTTATATTTATTTAAATTTTCGACAGGATTCATATTTATGTTTTATTCCAAACAAAGTCAATTAAATAAAATAATGAGAGAATGAAATAGTTCAGAGATCATGCGCGCTCTGTTGGATATTTTAAACACTAACTTTGGTGAAAATATTATATGTGGAAAATTTTTTCACGAGAGTTACACCTGGTTTCAACTAATGTAAATATTTTTTTTTTGATAATAATAACGTGTTGGATAATTTTTTTGGTTAAAGCAATGCATTTATTGCAAGTCTATAATATACATTTAAAAAAAAAATAAAAATCACCCCGTTTGATGGAAAAATAATAGCTAGATTTAAAAATATTTTAAAATCCATAAATTATTATTTTTTGTTTTGAAAAAATATTTGAATTGCATGTAGTGTTGATTTTTTAGGTTCTCACTCGCTGATAAACAATCTTTAGTCTTAATACCGTTTGATTTTACCTTTTTTTTTCACCGTAATTTTCATAGTTTTATTCGTACATAAGATATGGAAAAAAAGTACAACATCGAGACTAATCATCCTCAAAAAACGTGAAACCAAATATCGTTAAAATTTCCAATAAATTAAACGAATAAAGCTTCTGCAGACCCACTAACAGATATAAGGACACGAGTGAAAATGAGTTGCGACCTGAGGCGGTAGGGGGGCTGTAATTTATACCTTATACCCTCATACACGGATGGACTCAGCCTCTAGCTGCAGAATCATTCCGGTTTCAACTAGACATTGCAGTTTCGGATCAGATCGAGAGAGAATAGAAAGAGAACGAGAACGAGAAATAGAGGAATGAGACAGGATTCGTTGATCGGACATTTATCCAATTAACCCTGCTACTACGGGGAGGGTCGCGATGAGACGTTTATTCTCCCGTCTCATACCTTCCTTTGCTAGCCGAAAACTAACCAATCACTAAATCCACCCTCATTGCCCTCGTATAAATATAATTAAAAGAAAGAACGGAAATAAAAATTGATGAAAAATATCAGGTACATCTCTGCACACATAACAGTAGCTACTCCCTCTTAACTCTATCGTTGATGTTGATCTGGTATATTTAATTACACGGGCTGATATTGACGGTTTGGTATGTCGTAGTCGGGGTCTATTGACCGTTTCTCTTCTTCGAAATTTATCTATACATGTATACGGTATAGATATGTGAGCGAGCTTGGAAGGGGCTCAAGGGGTACCAAAGCACAAGGAGGGATGGCACAGAAGAAGGGAAGGAGCTCAGTCGCTGTCGAACTAAATGCCCACCAATATTGCCCCGAAACTCTGAAGGTGGATGTGGAAGCAAGACGGGGATCGCGATGGCGATGATTAAGAGCGAAACAGCCGGCGATTAAAAAGGGAGATTGAGGGTGCATTACTAGCTTTCGAGAGAGAGAGAACATCAAATGTACCGACCACCTCTAGCGACCAAGTTGACTACTTTAGCGAACGGGAAGACTGACACGGAAAATTAATTATTCGCGTATATTCTAAAAGTCGCTAACTCAAAGTGGTCAGGTATATGTGACGGGTCTTTCCGTAGCTTTAGAGGGAGATGAAGAGACAGTGATAATGATAATAGTCGAGATTAGTTTATACTCGTGAAAATTTTTATGTATGGTTCATTTAAAAGAAGTATTTTTTTTTGCTATGAAATATTGTAATAAATATAAGAAAAAAAATAATCATCAAAATTTGGACCTTGAATTTTAATTTAAGGTACTGTTCTTCTTTACATTGAATTTTTTCGATTAAAAAAGCACACGGAAGTTAATTATGTTAAAATTATATAAATTGTTATGTAAAAAATACACGGCAATTTTATGTTATACTTATAACGAAATAATTATTTAATTTACAAGTTTTTTTGTTTGAAAAGTTTATTTTTATTTTTTCACAAACAAAAGTTACATAAATGTTAATACAGGTTAAAAAATACAATAAAAAAACCTGTAACATAATTATAATAAATAATATTAATTTTATCTTAGCTCTTATTATTGCACTATTTAGTGTCGGAAACATAAATAATTTTAACATTCTTAGAGTTAAGCCATATAATTTTAAAAAGATGCAAAAAGTTGTGAATATAAAAGCATCTAAATATCAATTAATTTACAGGTGTAAATATGTAAGACTTACACAATTAACTGATGTCATATTTATTTTTACTTTATTATTATCATTTCCATTACTGTTAATAACTTTTATTGTTACTATGTATTAATTTATATGTAAGGCCCTTACAATTCAAGTCAAATTCTAAAAATATCTTGACAGGAGTAAGACTGTAAATTATAGTTAGATTTTTCTATAATTTTGACAGGACTTTTTTTTCGTGCATGTTTTTCAAATCACTATAAGCCAAAATATCATCTTGAGTTTATGTTCTTGTATCGAGACAATTTTCCAAATAGAATACATTTTTTTTTTTTCAAATTGTTTACATTTAAAAGAAAAAAAAATTAAAATAATTCTTCACTTTATCACAATTTTTCTCCCCATCATCATAACCATGATTGTTATGGTTATTTTTTGTACTTCTCCCTGGATAATTAAATCAAGCATTTCTTTCTTTCTCGTTTTCCGGTTATGAACTCCACGGAGAAAGAAATGATAAACAGCGGTGAATGTTGCAATTTGCATGACCATAATCACTGTCCTTTGTTAAAAAATCCGGACATTCATGTTCTGATTTTAAAAATATTTTTTGGCATAATCACCTTATTTTTCTTGGAGGTATTTATTGTTTTTAAACATTATATTTAATTCACAGGCGAAATTCTGAGAACATGTGGTGAGCAACTAATTAAACAAGATTCATCTAGTTATTTCGTGACTACTTAAAAATAAACAGAGTATTTCGACAATGCAGGTGTTGTCACTGATTTATTACTGGCAATTAGAATCCATCCGCCTTATTTACCCTTCATTTGTACGTGTATGAGAAGATAGTACATATTTACACACACATACTCATACATTGACAACGTTTAGTACAAGAGTGTCGTCAACATGCGAGGAACATTAGGGCTTCTAATCTATAACTAAATTTCTAACGCCTTAGCAATTCAATTTTTTTTAATTAATTTTTTTTTATTTTGAATTTTTAAAATTTAAGAATAATTTACCGAAAATTTTAATTTTAATAAAGTTAAAAATTAAATTTCTGGCTGAAATATTAAAAATGTAAGAAAATCAAAAGAGATTTCTTTCGTAGAAAACTTAATTTTCTACAAAAAATTTTCTTATCAATTTTTCCATATCGAAAATCAATCAAAATATTTTTAAGAGGTGAAATGAAAAATATTAATAATAAATAACATTAAAAACAATTAAGTAGAATTAAGACAATAATAAAAGCGAATATTTATTATGTACACGTAGTTTATGTTTTTTCCATAAATAATAAATAGGCAAAAGATGAACGATAAATTAGATTTGTAAAAAGTAACTGTATTAAGAAAAAAACATTTCGGAATAGTAAATAATGTATTTGAAAGAATGGAGAGTGCTCCTTCATAAGAAGCAAAGCGCGGAAACTGAGGAATGAGAGCAAGAAAATGAACGTAATGAAAAACTGGGGCTGCTTAAATAAAATAAAGGTTGTCGGTGTATTATTAGCCTAAGGGTAGTTGCGTTTTTTTATTCTTACTTTATCTTACTTTATGTGTGGGTATATACACGCCCGGTGAAATTTATATACACTCCGGTACGAAGTGGACTGTATTTCACTTGATAATAAGAATAAACTCAGCATTCGTATACACGATCTTGTATACGGAATTTAGCGTTATGAAAAAACCACACGCGTCAACTTTTCATTTTTGATATCATCACCTGTATTTATCATTTTTATCCTTAAATTATTGTGTGATATTTATCATATAACTCAGTATTATTTATTTTCTTAATAACATAAAATATTTTTTATCTAAAAAAAATCATTTACAAGTAACAATAACTTACATAAAAAATGTTTATTGAATTACTAGAATGCGAATGTTGCCTTATTTGACTTTTTTTCTTGTTCAAAGTTTCAACGACCCCTATGCTTATTATTAGTGGTGTTTTATTTTATTCTAATTCTATTTACCAATTTTATATTTTTCTTGCAAAAACAAACAGAAACATTACGAAAGTTTGTTTTTTATTTTTATGTATATCGAAAAGTTTTAGATTTTCTGTTTTATACCAGATGAGCAGATATCTCTGCTCGATTTCACTCGGATCAACTAAACTGTACCATGACATTGGAACACAAAAGTTAAAGAGCTGAAGTAAAATAAGATTGAGGAAAAAAAATTATATTCCCAGTTGAAAGTTTCTTTCGATAAAAAAAAAAAAAAAAACAAACTTTTCTATGCGCATAAAGAAATGGGATTTCATTCAATTAAATTATTATTGTTATTTTAATTTTTTAAGATTGATTTTTTTGTCAATAATTTTATTTTACATGTCAAATTTTACTATAAAAAACATACTCTAAAAAAATTATTATATTAAGGTATTAATGATAATTAAAAATTAATTTATTAGGATTTTTATATAAATTTATTTCTCAATTAATATGTTTGATTAAACAAAAATTGGTTTGGTAGTTAATTTAATTAATAAGTTATGTTAGATTAGCTACTTAGGAGAGTCAAAAAATTTATTCTTGTTTTCAAGCTTACAACCTTGAACTCTCTTGTAATGAGACGATTCGGCAATCATGCGCCACCTGACGAAAATTTTTAACACTAACTTCAGTCGGAAAATTATATATAACTATGTAAGATCTGGTATGGGCATTAATCGTTAATTAAATTTATAATTAATTCTTTAAATTAATAACAGCTTATAATTTTTTTTTCAAAAAATTGATAAAGATCATTTAACTACAACAAATTATTTTTTTATTCTTATACGTAGTCTGATATGGTCAGATATGATCTAATATCTGATAATGATGATATCTTTGAATTACAATCGGACAGTGTGTCACCCTTGAGATCTTTAGAGGGCATAAGATTTGTAATTTCCCTTAAACGTCAGTTAGAAATGAACCTCTGAGCTTGCGAGTGAAATTACAGTCCGTTGAAGTTTCGTCGCTTGTAAACGTTCATGGCAATTAAGGAGGAATCACATGTAACAGCTGAGCATTAACTTTGGCAGGGACCCTTCATTTACTTGCCCGTTAGCCGCGAACTAACCCCTTCGGCCACTTAACCAGCTTCCCCTTCCACTTTATTTGATTTCTGTCGATTCTCGCATTTTCAACTGTATAGATATTGACGCAGATAGTCACTCACGCATGCAAAAAGTCAGCGACAAAAAAAGGGCCAGCTTGAAACAGAAAATCCTATAGTGTCTTATCTTAAACACGAGATTCGAATTATCGCGACTTTTTTTTATTTTATTTTATTTTTTGGAGAATACTCGACTGTCTTAAACTCATCCCGAGCGATCTGGTGAAGCTTATCTTCAAGCCCCTAGCTAAGCTTTTAGAGAGTAACTACCCACGAGATATCGAGTCTGCATATGTATCAACTCTCAACCAATACTCGATAAAGAGACACAAGAAAATCCAGATCATATATATATATGCCACAAAATAATAATAATAATAATAATAATAATAATAATAATAATAATAATAATAATAATAACAATTATAGTTTTAAAAAAAATGAATACATCGCCACAAATTTTAAAATAAAAAAAATTTTATCCGAAACTTTTTATTGCAAAAAAATATCCATGAGGGTAGTATTTTTCTCTGTAAATGCTTTTCGATTACTCCGGCTTGTGTCACATCAAACGCATCCAGATATTTTTAGAAAATAGAGAAAAAAAAAAGGATCCGAGGGGTCAAACACTTAGCACCCTTATTTTCATGCTTGCGTGTAGTTTGAGGCCTAACGGAAGGATACACGTGAAAGTAGAGAGAATCTCCGGATCGGTAAACAAGAATTGGCTTAAGCGACGGTTAAACCGGTGACCGTAATTTTAGGGTGGGTATTTAAGGGCTGTTTACGGTTTCAGCGACCCGATACACTCAGGATATCTTTAATCGACTTTGCTTCATTAATTAATGACCGTTAATTACCGATAATTGTGCGGTTTAGTTATAAATCATTGGGGTGATTTTGAAAAAAATTCTTTATCTTCATTTCCAAATATATGAAATTTTAAAAGTTATTAATTGTTCACTTAGAAATAATCAATACAAGTGATTTCTGAATTATTGAACAGCATGATTTTTTTTATTATTCAAACGGAACGTCTGTAAAATTTGGAAGTATCTTTGTTGAATAAATTAAGCAGTTATAAAATGTCAAAAATGTGAATTTACTCCCTAAAACTGAATTAGTGAAAATTCGTCAAATAAGTGAATATTCACTTAACTTAAGTGCCAATCGAGCCACTTTTTCAAGTCAGTGGCTCGGTTCTCACTTAAATAAGTGAATATTCACTTATTCATGTTTAGAGAGTAGGTTAAAAGTCAATTAAATAATTATAAATAATTAAACATCCACTGTTAACGAACTAAAGTGATGATCGGATGATAAATAAGTCACATATTGACTGGAGTTAATCGGATTCCGATGAAAGACGGATAAATATTCTGTACACATTATTACGAGAGTTAGTATCGCCAAGCGAATCTAAATAATTAAACTCTTTTTACTCAATGGTCCACTCAATTGCATTCTGATCCTTACCGTCAATGCAGAACGCTCATTATTGATTAAACGTATCAATTATTTGCCCAACTCGTCTGATAAACGAGCTTTAAATATTAATGAGTTAAATAAAATTTAATATTTTTTATTGAGTCAAAATAAAGTAATGACAATAAGAGATAATAAAATGGCTATTTAAGAAAATTTTATTATGTATAGCAAAAAAACTTCTGACATTTTTTTTTAAAGAATAAATATTTTTAAAAAAATATAAGGACATAAAATTGCCACCTCAGTTTTGGATACGTAGTCCGACTTAATACAACAAATATAGATTAAAAGTTGTTTTAGTGTATGGTAGGAGCCACAATGAGAGAAGAAAAGAGAAAGGCGAGAAAAACCGCGTAAGGAAAGAGAAAGAGCGTGGTTTAAATTTTCGCGAGATGACTGCAGGGATTGGAAACTCCCCGAGTTTAAGTCTGGTTCGGTAGAACCGAGAGTGTGTTTGTATTTTAATGAGGGTGGGTATGCTAATCTGTGCAGCACACCGTATCTCGTACCCTCCTGAGCATCGCACCCTCAGACTTGCCCCCTCTCCTAGTGGCGTTTCGATGCAACGAAATTTGGCCACACGGTGAAACAATTTTTCCCTCGCTCACGCTGTAATTTTTGTTTTGCTTATTTTAGAGTAAGAACAGATAGACGGGAGTTCTCTAATAAATTCACACTTGACTTGGTGTACTTGCAAATTTAAAAAGGGTAACGGCAGGCTCAACAAGCTCTCTGTAAGCTTTAATATCCCACCTTCACTTTACTCCCAATATTTTATTTCACCGTTAAGCGTTCGGTTTTCACTTTTGTTTTAATCAATATTTTTAGTTTTATTTTTATAATTTTTTAAAGAAAAAAGGGTTGGAACTGTCGAGGGTAGCGATGATGAGGGCGAGAAATCTGCTGGGGTGAATGGCTGCCTATTATGCTTGACCCACTGCCATATTTTGTCAGAATCGATAGATACTAGGTATGTTTTCGTTTTGTCGGGAAATCGATATTATTGCCCGCAGTACGCGAAGAAAATTGAACAGTCTGTTATTAATGTTTGAAATTTTTTTTTTGCTATATTATTTTTGAATTTTAGCATTCGAATATTAAATATTACAAATTGATCATTAAAATCACGAATTTACTGTAAGAATATCCGACAGATGGCGCATGGCCGCTGAATCGTCTCTTTAGAAGAGAGTTAACTTTAAGGAGCTAAGTTATAAAATAAAAAATTATTTTCTTATTTCTTCTAAGAAGCTTATCTGACATTATTTTTCAGTTTAATCAACTAGTAAAGAAAATTTCATGTGATTAGATGAGAAAAATAATAAAAAATTGTTCTTCTAGTTGCAATAGTTAAAAAAAATTTACACTCACAAACTGTTTCTTTACACCCACCTCCACTCGTAAACCAGAAACCGTGATGTCACCTGACCCTTCAGAGTAAATAAAATAAAGAGACAGGGCCCCCTTATTTACAAACTTTTTACAGGTGTTACAGTAAAACAAACACTTGTAAACTTTTTTAATTCAACCCCTCCACCGATTTGAGTGTTTATTTTTTATCTTCAAATTTTAACCCCCCCCCCCCCAATCCCCCTCTTCGTCTCTCCCCTAGTATTTATTTTGACTCCCCGTAACCTCGAATTTAATAATATTGTATTTTCAGTGGATGTTTTATTAGTTATTTTTCTTCGAGAGGTTATTTTTTAAAAAGAACGTCTGGACGAATGAATTCCCAGGATTAAACAAAGAGAGGGTCAAGTTTTCCAATTAAATCCGGATTATATCGTTTTGTTACGATATTGAAAATACATCGATACGAATAAAACTAATATAATACTAATACTTTTATACACATACAATACTCCGATGTAATTGAAGATAAAATTTAATTATTTTCTTAACTAATAAAACTAACGTTAGTGTGCTATATTTTCGTATTGTATTTTATCTTTTGAAATTGATTTATTAATTGTTTAAACAAATGTCAATAGTCTCTGTTGTCATTCAAATAACGTACTACCAATTTAACTTCAATTTATTATTTTTTTATCTTCACTCAATTCAGTTTATTTTTTGGAGCCCAAATCCCGTGATGAAGTTTTTTTTTTTTTTTTCATTTTTATTTCACTCCGGATAAATTCGATTTTATGAAACCGAATAAATATTAAAATTATTAAATACGTTCACTATTAATAAAAATAACAAGTGTAGTTGGCAATTTAGACGAATAAATTCACTGAAATTAATTATTGAAATTATTTTTACTTTTTGTTGAGCTAAAAAGAATTTCATTATCGGGATTTGTCCCCGGCAATAGAAAAGTCGGTTATTGAGTCAGTTAATGTTATATTATTCGTTTTATTTCATAGTGTGTACTGCTCTGTTATGTGTATTCATGCTAATATAATGTTTATGTCAGAGAAAAATAAAGTTAAGTAAAGTATTTTACTTGCAGACGGACATGATACGAGTAAACAAAGTCTTATATGTATATAAAAAAAAATAATAAGAAATACGCTTGATATCGGTAAATACATCAGCTTAATAAATTGAACTATTTATTTATTTTCTTGTTTATCGATTTAATCTAGTGATTGCTTTTTATGGTGAATTTTTTTGTTGATCAAAAAGTGTTAATTCAATTGTAAGAAGGGTTGAGGGGTAAAAAGAAGGAATCAAAGGAATAAATTGAGGGAATTTTTCGATTGACGATGTCGTTGAGATATCTCTGAAAGATGAAAAGGACAATTAAAGAGTAACAATCGTTGAATTTAATTGTAGAGTAGGGAAATGGTGGGACGGATTCGCGGGAGAAAGAAAAGAATTAAGGCACCCCTTTGCTGGATAAATTATTTTCTTGGGGAAAACTTGAGAAACGTTAAAAAGACTTTAGTGTCTGGCGTCTCGCTTCTGTATACCAGTTTTTCTCTTTCCTAGTGAGGCCTTTTAAATAAATGTCAACCCCTGGGAATATTATCACGGAAAAATACTGTTATAAAATATCTTTCATAATCATTTGTTATCATCTCGAGGGGTAATTATCAATTAGCATTTATACACAATCAGTTACTAATTTATTTATGTTTTGTAATCTTCTGTTATTTTATTATTCACAACAATAATAATAATTTTTTATAGATATTTTCTGACGTAAGTTATTAAAATTTTCAGTTTATTGGCTATCCAGTCTAATACAAGAATTTTTTCTCAAATTTTTCATAATATTGATAGTCTGTATTTTCCTCCAGGCATAAACAATTTATTTTCAATTCATATCTAAATTTGTCATTAAAGATAAATTTGACTGAAAAAATAATTCGGACGGCCCAGGCTAGGACTCGAACCTGGATCTTTTGGTTACGCGCCAAAGGCTCTACCTGTTAAGCTATCCGACACTGAAAAAAAAAATTTTTTTCCACTGAGAATACTAAATTTTTTACTCGAGTTTTCTTGATTTAAAAAAACTGCTATTCTTAACCTTAAAATACCACGTTTTATTATAAGGCTAGTTTTTTTACAGTGAGAAAACTGTATTCTTATTGTTAAAAAACTTTCGTATTTTAATCATAATAATACCAATTTTTTACCTATAAGGAAACATTTCCTTGGTAGAAAAAAACTTTTTTTTCAGTGGATGTGTAATATGTGTATTTCTCTAACTATGAAAAATTAGAGAAAAAATTGTTGTATTAGACTGAATAGCCAATAAACTTAAAATTTCAATGACTTATGTCAGAAAATATCTATAAAGTATTATAAACCAGTCTTTAGAAAAAATAAATATTAAAAATAATAATAATAGTAATAGTGATAATGGAAAATTAAGAAAAAATGTCAAGGATTTGCTAGAAAAGTATATTAAACAACTCGCATTTATAAGTAGTAATTATCATTCCCACAAAAAATTCTGAAAGAAAAAGGTTGAGACAGAAAACATGACTGTAACATAGATGTGAAGGTTTATCCGAGTGCATATAAGTGAGTAAACCCAGGCGAAAAAGTGTATGTAGATGTAGATGTAGATTTCAAATGGATAGTAGATGGCTGATTGTAAAGCGTATATAGAGACTACAGAACTAGAACGAGCAGAAAAAGCTCTCGCAAGCATACGACTTGTAACAATCCTTTGTGAATACAAAAATAGAGTTACGCAATACAGTAGCGAACTGCTTCTAGCTTCTGTTGAGCCACCAGGTCATTCTCCGTTGCCCTCTTGCGTTTTTCGCCCCTATTTCCCTTCCGTGGGTTTTTTAAGCCCTTCTGCGGCCAACGCTCAACATTTCCACCTTGCAAAACAGTTGACATTACAAGTACGTTAATATACCCAAGCTATTTTTTCAGGTTATTTTTTAGTTTTGTTACTCAAGAACTGGAAGCACCTTCCGCTTAATAATTTTTATAAATGTCCCTCCGATAAATTTATTCGCATTAATTTAATTAATACAGTGACATATTTTTCGAGGATGGTAATAATAATTATTACAACTAATTCATAAATATTCATTTGAGAAAATTTAATATTGAAATTCTTGGAGATTTTACGTGACAGAAGGGGGTGGAAAAAGTTCTACGTCTAAAAAGTTTTATATTAAAACAACACTCACAATATTTAAATAACTTTATATTAAGTAACTGATAATATAACTAAGAAAATTTAACTATTTTTTCTTGATTTAGAAAATTATACTGAATCAATTAAAAAATTGATTTGTTCAATAATTATAATTGCAAAAACTTATTCAATAATAAATTAATCAATAAATCATTAAACGGATCAGTGTTTTTAATTATTCCTCTGATTATTCATATATTATAAATGTATACACTTTATCTATTCGCACAGTCAGCGTATCAAAATTTAATAAAGTAAAATTAAACTCGAAAATTGATGAAACTTTTTTAATTTTCACGAATTTCTAAAAATTATTTGAATTTTATTATTAAACCTAAGTATTGTCGATAAAATGGTCTATAACTTCATTCCTGCGGCGAAGGCCAAAAATTTTTCCCCACAGACTTTTTTATTTAACTTAATATTGTATCGCTTTAATTAAATACTTCGGTAGATGCGTCAATTGGTTTATCTTTACACTTTACTATCAAAATATTTTTATTATAATTTTTCCCGCTGCATGTTTATTATTACCTATGATTTATTATTATCATGACTTGTGAATTTCTACCTAAGGATCAGATCCTTATATTAATAGATGCTTTGAAACATTCATTTAAAATTTAACATATAGTATATAGTATAATACGGAAATATTGAAATTGGAAATGATGTGACACTCGATTGACATCTGACGATTTATTTTATGATATTATATTTAATATTTAATCTCATAATTTCCAAGTTTAACTTCGAATCTAACGATGTCTTTTGAAATATTTTTAATATAAATTGATGACATATAAAGTAAAAAATTTTGTGTTAAATATCTAACATACTTGTATTAAATTGACGCACAAACGTGTTAAATTTTATTCTTTCTCTTCATATTTATAAAAATACTGTTGGGATATTTCTTCAATCCGGCCCAGTGTATTTATTATAATATCCAATATTGATTATCAAGGTGATGAATAATAGATGAACGTAAAATGTACTACAGACCTAGTTAAAGATCCATCAAATGTCAAATATTCACAGTAATTAAGCGGATAAATAATTAATTGTCCAGAAAATCACGAATGATTTAGCCCGAAGAGAAGATTATCCATCTAAACTGATAAAATTAGTTTCACCTCAGATGACACGGCTAAATAAATTCTGGATTTTAGCTTATTGTATCTAAAGTCGATCAACTACAATAAATAATAACAATAAATTTTTCCCTACAATAAAACTTATAAAATTAAGTGAAATATAAAGGGTATTTTATACCGTCGTTAAAAAAGTTTATAAAGTTGTTCTAGTTGCGATTATCGTCAGCGTCGGCAATATTTCTACGAATTTTAATGCACCGTCCAATCGTAGATGGCTCTGTGAAGCCGCGTAAAACAATTTATGTTTAAAACGGGCATTAAAATACTCTCAAACAGACCCCTACCCTCAACCCGGCCCTTACAAGGAGCGGAAACTAAAAAAGTAATCCACACCCCCGTCCTCATTTTCTAGAGGATTCAAACTACTGTTTTAACGCAAGCTCGCAGCTCATGTGTTGTAAGGTTTAAATACATATCAACATTTTACGAGCCAAGGGAATTTACTCTAGTTTAAAAGTACATTATCAGAAAATAAAAGCATCTTCATTTTATGAAAAATAAAATGAATTTATCTTCAAATTTAGTTTTTTTTTTCATTCGATCAGTTATTATTATTATTATTATTATTATTATTATTATTATTATTATTTATAAAAATTTACGCAAAACTACTTTCAATCAATTCAATTTTTTTTTTATTTCGCGGCTTTCCGCAGATTAGAATTTTATGATTTATAATACACTATAGCTTAAATTAATTATTATTATTATTAGTGAAAGAAAATTTAAAAATAAAATTATTTAGGAAAGCATAATGGATGATGAATACAACATTCTTCCTGGCGTATTATTTTTGGAGTGGAGACACTGATAAAAATTGATGGGGTGCGAGGACGGAATTTGATCTGAGAATTTTTTCACGCGTCCCCGTATGAAGATGAGGAATTTTTCATCATTACTGAGCAGGGTATCGCGAAACTGGTGAGGATGGGGTTGCGGTTTAAAGGCTGCTGGAAAAAAATTGTTGAGAGGGAAATAAATACAAATTGCGGGATTACCGGGGTCTCTTGTCGAATAAGAGTCTGTCATGATACCCGTGATTCGGTATTGGGGGTGAGAACTATTTTCTAAGCATTACTGTTATATTATGTGTGAAATGTTGAAGGTGTTGAGATAAAAAAAAACATACATAAATATACGTATTTAATGACAGATCAATAATTGACGAAATGACGTTAGTTCAATAGTTGACATTGAGAATAATAAATTTCAAATCCAAAAAAAAAATATATTGAAAATAAATAAAAATAATTTTGATAAAACATGAGAGATACATACGAAGAAAGGGTGTGTTGGACATTCGTGTCCTGTCAAGTCCGATAGGAGCGATATACCTCTTTGGGATTTGTCCTTTAGAATTAGCTTCTCAACAACTTCTCTCTTAATTGCATAATAGAATGCCCGCATGTTAGAAGGGTAAGAGGCAATGATTTCAAGTGAAGCTTGGTAAGGAAGGGAAATTCTAAGTTTAACGTATATCAGCTCTCCACCTCCTTTACAGCAGCACAACCACTACTAATTTAACTAATTAAAATGGCAGTACAGCCTCTAAAGCAAAGTATCTATCTTAAATTTCTTAATACAAATTTGAGGACTGATAATTATAATTTAAGCAGTCGAATTATTTCTAGTAAATAATTAACTTATTTAATTATCAGCCCAATAATTAATCATCCCCAGAGCAGATGAGTTGTCGTTTGGAACGATTCGACCTACTTTATTTAATTGTTGTATTATTTATTTAATCGGAAGCTTATGAAGTGACAGCTGAGCTGCTTTAAATATTTTCTACCAAATTCAATTATTAATTAATTATATTCATTAATAAACTTTGTGATCAATAATTTATGCATCAAGCTCACGAAATCGAGGCAATATTTAATTTTTATTAATCTTTTCATGATAAGAGAGTGGAGAAAAAAGATTCGAGTGTCTGGAAAGGGAGAAAAAGAAAGAAATAAAATTAAAATTTTAAGAGCGAAATAAAAAACTCGATAAATTGATGAGACTAGTGCTCGTAATAAGATGGCTAACGTTTTACGGCGATCGGCGAGCTCTTGACGAGTTATTAATTGCTACAAAAAATATAAAAAATATTTAAAACTCTAAAAAAGTAACGTTTGTAGTCTTGGGTGAGGCAAAAGCTTCTATTCTGCGCGGAAGAGCGATCACTTTTTCCAATCAGTCCCTACTTGGGTATTTTTTTCTCACAAGTAATAAACCACTCTTGAAATTTACATTATAAAATACTGTACTGAATTCATCCGATATCTGATTATTTTTTAACAAATTACTGATAAAAAAATTTTTGGAAAAAATTGTATTGATAGATTAATGAAATTTTTACAGGTGAAATTTTTTTTATACATTAATTTATTGCCAAAACTTAAACATCGAAAAAAAATTAGTTAGTGATAAAAAAAAAGTTTTCCATTCACGAATTTCCACGGAAAAAAATATATGGAATGATGTGGATCAATCCGTGTCAAATCGACCAATAATTGGAATTTACCTCTTTCAATTTTAATAAATTTTGATCCAGTTATTTTTTATCATGAAGTGAACTCTTGCCAAAAGAAAAAAATTATAAAAATATACTTGCGGCTGTAGAGAAAAAATTATTTTGAAAAAGATTTTCAAAAAATAATGAATTTTCATAATTTTTAATTTTTAAAAAACGTAAAAATCAATACCCGACATTAAAATTTTGGGTCAAATTTTTATACAATGTCTTGAATAGAAAACTTAAAAGTTGAAGTACCTATCATTCATAGACAGTGGTACAAATTCATAATCAAGTGAATACAATATAGGGGTGGCTTTTGTCCAAGTAGCCCTTAAGAATAAAATCAGATATCAGCCGTCATACGTGCGGGTGGCTTCTAAGGACTCGTTATCCATCGTACAGATGTGTATTGTGTATCCAGCGATTGCGATGCTTTCGGAACATAGTAACTTTCATTGTTTTGAATTGAGATGTAAGATACACACATAAGATTAGCTTGTATATCACATCATACATCATACAATTGGGTTGATATCACATTATCAATTACCAATTATAACATATCATGAGAGAAGAGAAACAAGAAGTCGCGAACTGGTAGCTACTAAGTGGCTAGTGATTGAATTAACGATTGGATTTTCAGTCATTGCACTTTACCTCTGCCTCGACGTTTCTCCGCGTTACATGTTTCTGTTAATTCTCATCTCGGTACACAGATATGTGTGTATATATTTGGCTTGAACTCTGTTGACCCAAATGAGAAGATGAGAAACAGAGCCAAGGAATCGTGCCGACCATCCTCGTGAATCGCTCGTTACGTTAATTTAATAGAAGGGGTGCATTCACTTTATATATATATACTCCTATATATATGTATATATATTTCCTATGTCCCTCATTTCGAGGGATAGCGACTGAACGTCTTAACCCTTCGCCACCCTACAGAAACCGCTCCTTTTGTAGGAAAGTTAACCCAAACCATTTAGCGATCACGTAATATATCCCTTAAGATGAGAGTTTAATATATTGACGTTTATTCAATCATGATTATTAATTATGATTAAATAAAAGGAAACATAAAGTACACAGAAAAAAAAATTAACCATTCTATATTGTTAGTTTTACGACGAGTTACGATACAAGGCAAAAAATTCTTGAATCAAGACAACCAATTCTCTTCAACATAATTTTATTCTCAGATCAACAATATCACGTTCCAAATGCCAAAAAGGTGTATTACAACAACTAGATAGAGTTTTATGTCAAAAAGACGTATAAGAATTTTTTTTGCCAATCACTTTGCAAATATTCTAATCTTAAAAATAAAAACAAAAATTTCAAAGCAAAAAGAGCGTAATTTTTTTCTAGTTTTTTGTCAACGTTTTGTATTAAAACTTTAATTTTTTATGCGCTCTTTTGATTTTAAAAATTTAAAAATTTTTCTGACAGATTTTAACAATTTCAAGATGGCAAAAAAAATTTTTTATACGCTCTTTTAGCATAAAACCCTATCTAGTTGCCGCAATAAGTTCTTTCGGATTTTAGAACGCGAAATATTTCTTTATATTTGTTATACTTTAATACATATATTTTTTTTTTAAAGAGAATTATTATTACCTTTATTAATCAATTTTTCTCCCTGTGTAAGAACAATAAGAGCACAAAAATATCGAATAAAATTATTGCCACAATAGTTCCGAGCTCATACGACCGCAAATCCATTGAGTATATAAAAAAAAATTTTAAAAAATCACTTGGCATTGTTTTAAAAAATTCACGAGTGTATATTTACGTAGCAATAAGTAATAAGTGATAAATCAAAGAACTTACCATATAACAGAGCTTTTGTATCTGCGGTATTACCACCCTCAAGTATATTTGCTGATGAACTCGCTGGTAAGCGATGTAACCAATGCCTGGTCCTCGTTCCCTTTAAACACTGATACATTAATATTCCGATATATATTTTTATTTTTCATTACTCTTTTCATTTTTCATTATTCACCTCTTTTTAGTCCTTAAACTCTCACTCTTTCTTCCTCGCTCTCTATGATTATTATTATTTTATTCTTTCAACGGTTTAACTCTTCCACATTGTCCCGTCCTTCTCTCCTGGCAGCAGTAAGCTGTAAATATTAAAGCGTATAAATAACACAAGCTCATATGTTTAATATAAACCGTAAAACGTCACAGCAATGCCAAATTACTTTGCACAACTCAATAAACCTCAACAACTGCTTGCTGGAATTTATTGTGCTGGAAAATAATAAAGTTTTTTTAAACTTAAAATTGCACGCCTCAAAAGCTCGCGGTGATATTCACTTTTATCGACGGATATTCAAAATAATATTGACAATTAAAACATTTAATACATGTATTATACATGTACAAGTAGTTTGGTGGAAGTATTTGGAATGAGGCGAGGCATAAGTGGGTCCGGGGTAAAAATCACCGGGTAGGAAAGGGGGTAACTATCTCAAAGGTACCTCGAAAGCTCCGTATAAAATTAGCCACCAGGGAGTTCTTAACAACTGTAAGAAGCAGCCGAGTACGTGGGGGATTGGCTTCGCACGCAGCTAACCACCCTTGTGAGACAATCCGCCCTCTTATGCTCCGGTAACTCTGTCGAATTTGTAGTTAAACCTGTAAATGTTAACCTGGGAATTCTGTAGTCTTGTGTGAGCTCTAATCTTTAATCCTTCCGTGCTTCAAACTCTTTCCGGGAACCAGTTTACATGTATTGAAAAAAAAAAAAACTTGATTTGATTTTTGAATCAAAAGTAAATTTTTTCAACGAACAAAAGATTTCTTAGTTCAAAATTTCTTTTACTCAAATTAAGACGATGAAGCTTTTAAAAATTATTTTCTTGGTTTAAAAATTTTTGTTAAGAATCGAGCAAATTTTTCTTTTTCAATAAAGTATCTCACGAAAATATTACACTTTTTATCATTAAATTTTTCTTTGCTTAAAAAATGATGAAAAATTCTTGACTCAAAAGAGCCGCTTCTCTTTAAAATAATTGCTGTTAGATAAAAAATATTTCTCTTCAATTAACTAATTTTTTTAAGTACAAATTTGATAAATTTTTAAAGTTCTTTAAAATGTAATGATTTAAAAAAAAATAAAATCTATCTAAAAATTAAAAAAAATTACTACTCAATGATTGAAAAATAACTAATAAATTTTTTTCTGCCCAAATTTTTCATGATGTTCGATACGCCTCAGCAAAACAAAAAACTAAATAAAAAAAAAAACAAACGAACCATCTAGAGAGAGTTAGTTTACTTGGGATCTGGTAGTTGGTAGGGTCGTTTGTTTTATAGATGAAGCGCCGGTATTTATTATATAGACGATAAAAGGTGTCACATTTATCTCCAAGTTTACCCGCTCGTGGATGGAAGAAGAAAAGAGTGGGAGATAATGTTTCTTTAAAAGCTCCGAGACTTTTTCTCATCATCCACTGCTGGTATTTATGCCGCTATAACGCTATTAATGTTTACAACTGTACTTATGTTTGTATTAATTTTACAAACACCTTAATTACTCTTCGTTACTATTTATCATTATTATCAGTCTTTGGACTAAAAAACATCCGATGAAACTTATTGGAAAATTATTTTAACTAAAAGATAAATAAATAAATAAATAACAAATAACTGAGAAAGTTAAATAGAACAAAGAGAAAAAGGGAGCGCGTGAAAGCATAAAAATAAACATTTTATTATTTTTTCTCCATTCCAGCATAACTTGATAGTATTGTCGGATTTATGGAGCATTTGGTGCATTCGATATTTTTCTATAGTCGATCGAGTCACCCCTATTTGTCTTATTTATGTTTCTTTTACAGAGCTGCCTTGTCCAGCTTCCATTTGTACTCTTGCTTTTTCATTCCCTTCTATTCTGCTTTAACATATATGTTATATCCCCATTGTATAAATATCTATACCTATACGGCGAGATTCCGACTCACGGATAGCCGCTGGCCAAAAATACTCAACAGCAAAAAAGCCCCGCGTAAAAGTGGACACTAGATTTTACGGAGCTCTTTCATATACGAAAAAATAATATATGACAAACACGTCTGTGTTATATATTGAAACAATATATTTATATTATTCGCTGAATATCATTTCTATTGAATTATCCCCTAAATTTTTCATAAAAAACGGATCGACTTTCGATTCAAAACGGTGAAACTCTTCGAAATGATGTTATTGGTTAAAAAATAAGTTTATGTATTCAAAATATTAAAGAACGATACATAGAAGGCATTCAACGTAAGAAATTATAAATTTATTTTGAATAAAAAAATTTTTTTGACAAATTTGGAGATTTTTTTTTGTAACTGATTTTTAAAATATTGAAACTAAAAAATCGCTCTCTTTCAATTTTTTTACTCATTTAATTTCGTTAAAAATAGTTTAATTAAAATTTTCTAATTTAAAAATTTTTGGTATACTTTTTAACAAAAAATTCAAATTTGAAGTCTAAGATAATTTTCTCTTTATCCGCTTTATTTTGTTTTTTTTTTATTTGGTTCAAAAACTTCTCAAAATAATTAAAACTGAATAATTCGAACCAAAAGTTTCTTGACAGAAAAAGGTTTTATAATTTCCAAAAATGTGTTTTAAAATAAAAAAAAAAAAAATAGAATAGAAACGGCTTTAATTAATACTCACTGTTATTATAACAATCAAAGTTGACTTAATGACTGTAAGTTGACGCATGCAGTAACAGTAGGAGTAATTAGTATAGAGGACAGATGGATGTCCCATAATATATGAGTGTATTTATCCTCAAAAAATATAGATATATTGTCAGTATTCTATCTCTACCCCATAGAATAGGTACAATCCACAATACTATCCACATCCACATCCTGGGGGTATAAGATATTGCCCTTAGCGGCTTGCCTTGCTAATGACCCGACGCCTCCTCGGATACCGGCAATTGCTTAAATACAGATTAAATACTACCTCGCTCTAGTTATATTATTTAATTGTATATATAGAGCGTATGAGTACAGCGGTTGTCAGGAGTTTGGGTTGGGGTTAGGGTGATTCCGCCAAAAGTAGTAGTAGTAGTAGTCAGCGACAGGAGTAGCAGTAGTAATGGTGAGACAGGAGAAATGGAGACAACCCCTCGTGTGGCAAACGAGAAGCCCATAAATCGCGCGATAATTCGCGCTCTGTGCGAGACACGTCGGTTGTTCGAATAATTATCCCAAAGCGCGATTGTATTCCTCGCGGGAAAATAAAATAACCTAGAGCTTGTATTTGCTCACTTAAATCTTTTTAGAAAACTTTTCATTCAAAACTAAAGTCGTCAAATTTTACTCCTCACAATTTGATGGCAATACAAGGATTTTTTATTGGTTTATAATTAAACTTTTGATCATTATCTATGAAAATAAATAAAATTTTAAACTGTGGACTTATGAGTTAATGGGGTAAATAATAAAAGGAAAAAAAGGGGGAAATATAAAAATATTATCACGAGAAATTTTAATAAATTTAGTGTTGGTGGGTTCGCGGATTAAATAAGTTAAGCGAGTCGAAAGTCGACAGTGGCGCCAGGGGAGTGGTGAGAATTATTAAACAGTCTTGTTTTCCTGTAAATCAGTCAGAACAACCCCTCAGGATGTTGTACAATGCTTGCATTAACTTCAAGACGTCGCTAAAAATTAATGTATCAAAAAACTCTATTGTGTAAAAAAAAATTAATAATAATAATTATAATTTTATTATTATTAATTTTTTTACTGTTATGAAATTTAATTTCTTTAAAAATAAATGCGTAGCAATAATAAATGCAAATTTCTCGCATCAAAAAAATTTTTAATTTACAAAATTGAAATTATTTTACAAAGTAAATTAAAACAAAAAAAAAATAATATTCAGATTGCCTTTATCGTATCAATACAAAAAAAAACGCGAGACGATAAATCTTCTTTTAACATCGTCACTGTTTTGCGTGAATTAGACGTTCATGAGGGTTGCGAGGTAATAGTAAGACTGAGTAGGAGTAGGGTGTGTTAAAAAAGAATGAGAAGCAGATAAAGACAGGATTTAAAAAACTGAGATCCTTATTTTCGTTGGCTAGTGAGAAGAAAACCTTGACTCGTTAATTTGTCATTTCTCATCCCTTCTTCTCTCCCTTATAATAATACCACGTAAGTTTTCTTGTCAATGTCTATCGGGCTCGAAGATGCCTCGGGGCTTATGTTTTTAGTTTTTGCTTTGGGAAAAATTTTTTACTGCTAATTTTTTTCTGAAAATTATTTCCACCACATTCGTTTCGTATCAGTACATATCAAAGTCAACAACTAAACCAACTGGTCAGGTTTTCTTGTTATTATATTACTTTTTTTTTTTTACATTACGTCGGGTTTTCATTACCAGATTTACATCCCGTTCTTTAGTATAAACTCTACTTGTAATGAAATAGAAAAGCCATAATAATCATGACATTGTACTACGGATTTTTAATTAGTGAATTTATTTTTAAAAGTAACTGACGTTGAAAAAAAAAATTATTAAAGTTCGGTAAAGTTTTTAATAATGGATAATCAGAACAATAATCAGTTTGCGCAAAGTAGGAAAATAATGCTCCCTTTCTTGGATAGGACGGAGTTTATACTTTCGGGACTGTAGTGCCAGTAATAATAATATAAGAGATGTTGAATTGTTTGGTGAGGAAGAGGAAGAAGTAGGAGGAGGAGAGGGACAGTTACCCCTTTTCCGGAGACTCTGAGGATTATGGGGCTTTGCAAGGATATCAATTATAACCAGAAACAGTTATTCCCCGTGCATCGGGAGACATTGTACAACCCCATTGGGCCTTTCAACCCCTTCGAGCCTTTCTAATCCTTTGTAAATTATATTATTTTCCACTGTTTGTTTACTCGCTACTGCATTTCTCGTTTTCGAGGATTTGCGGTTTGACTTGCTACTCTGTTACTGTAGTTATATAAATAATACTATATTGTAATAATTATTTTTAATGAAAAATGATTAGAAATTTCATTACTAGTTGTATGAATAAAGAAATTAAATTTTTTATTGTAATGTTTTACAAAAATTATTTGACCATATCTGACCTGATATGGCCAATTTTAATGATAGGCTACATGTGGACATCATATCATCTAATATGAAGATTTATAGATACGTAAGAAAATTTTTTTACAGGTAAACTCATATTTAATTTTTTTATCAAAGTTATAGTGTTATAAAACTCCGACAGAGAGCGTATAATCGTTTGATTTTCTCTTTAGAGGAGATTTAAGTTTAAGGTGTTAAGTTCTAACATAAAAAACCTTTTTCTCAGCAAAACTAATTATAATAAGCTTCAAGTATTACAGAACAAATGCCTAAAAATGAAAAAAATGATCAAATACATTGAACCTAGAATTGAAACTTTAGATTTAAATAAAATGTATTCTATTCCTATGCTAAGCGAATATTTCAAAGATATAACAATTAAATTTTATAATACTAAATATGACCAATTAAAAATTCTTAAGGATGTGTGTAAAATCAAAAAAGCACACCCCTTCCTCAAATATAAAATGCCGCAACAACTGTGCATTATCTAGTCATAAGTAGATTAAGTTTAGGCTAAGACAAACATTACATAGGGTTTTTTTATTTTTCTTTTTCCCTAAATAAAACAGTCCACCTTCTAGTCACACTACTCAATTATATTATAATATAAATAAATCTATTATCCAATGGGTTATGTTGCACAAACGGGAACCAAAATTAATTATAAATATTGCATACAATGTACAATAAAATTGTCACTTGTAAATTATAAATATCAAATAAAGATTTTTAAACTGAACCTTTTTCTCAGCTTTTTTAAAAAATTTTCCTTCAATTTTTATCCTATAAGATTTAGTTATTTATTCAAAATTCTTCTTTAAATTATATAAAAGTTGAAATTAAAAATTATATTCAAAATTTAATTATTATTGTTGTATGTTGCCAGGTAAAAAAATTATCCATATGTATTAATAATTATTTTATAGTTTGAAATTTTTTGTGTAAAAGTAATAATAAAATACGATTACTGATTACAAAAAAAGAAAAAGTAAAAAAATAAGGCATGTTGTATGATCCTCACGGCTTCACCCTTAACTTAACACCCTTATTCGTTCGGTTATGGGAGCGAGGGCCACAAGCAGAAGCAGAAGCACAAGGACGTCCTATTATGCAAATGTATGAGGTGAAACTGCCCGAGCGGAGTATGATCGTCATGAGATGACCCTACTTGGGGGATATGCATTCACCCTTCCTTCGGGAGGATAATTCTGGGTATGTTGTACACCATCAACACCTGCAAAATGAGTCCTCCGGCCAATAAAAAGTTTAATAAAACACGCCGTAACATCTCCGAAATTTCTCGGGTTAATTTGGCTATTTGGATATACGTGCCGAGAGGAGGGCAGAGAAAAACTCGGAAAATTTAACCCAACAGATTAACTCCACTTTAGACGATGCTGCTATATGCAAGGACAGACGAAGACATATAATGTTATATATGATATGATATAATATAATAATTTACAATATGAAGAAGAACATCAATGGAGATTGTTTCTAACAACAAACAGCTAGGTGTTTGATAGAGAAGTATAGAGCTCAGGTGTGGGTGTATAGGTGTTGACTTTCAGTGTTGAGAGTAAGTAGTGACCAGTGTGCATGGCTTTCTCTGATAGCAAACAGTCAGTATCGATCAGTATAACTTTGGTAAACAACTATTGCCAGCTTCTATTCTCTCAAATGTCATCTCTCTCTAAATATTTTTTAACGTTGCGTTTTTAAGTTATTTATTATTGCGCTGTGTATCTCTGTCAATTTTTATAACAATTATTATTATTGTATTTTCAATTTTTATGTTATAAATTTATAATTAGTCAGTAAATTTATTAATTACTAGCTGAAAGAATTTTTCAAATCGGTTCAATAGTTTCGGAGCCTATTCAATGCAAATAAACAAACAATCAAATCTTTTCTCTTTATAATTTTAATATAGACGAAGAAAAATTGTCAAAGTTCTTGTTTATGAGTATAAAAATAAAAAATAGAATGAATCAAAAGTATGAAAAAATGTTAATAAACAATTTAATAAAATTTTTTTGTACACTAAAAAAATGCCTGTGCTACCAAAAAAACCTTGGTATTGTTAGCTAACATTAATTACGCTTTTTATTATTTAATTAACAAATTTAGACTAGTATTTACCGAGATTCGATTTTTGGAAAGACGTTTTTTTCCCCACTAAATTTCATACTTATTTAGTAGTTAATTTTCACATTTTTTACGGCTATTAAAATTGCTATAAAATAATAATTTTTGATTATTAATATTTTTACTATACCAAATAATTTTTGACAAATTGTATTTTTACAGAAACAGTATTTTTTTTTTAATGAAAAAATATTTTGTTAAATAACTAAACAATAAATGGAAGGGGTTCTACGACGAAAGATGAAATCGAAATTCAATAGAACAGTCAAGTGATGTCAAGTGTATTCTGTACATCATCGTGGCAACTTGTTCATTGAGTTGGTTTGACCCGTATCAACTGGAGACTGAAACTACCCTCGCTCCTCAAGCCCGCAAAGGCAATAACGATAATAATATTAATAATAATGATGATGATGATGATAATAATAATAAGGGGTTGTTATCGATACTTGGTGCGGTGTACACTTTACCGGGTCACTCCTGTATTAGTATCAACAGTATTGTCTAAGTGCCCGTAACAAGAACAACAAACAAAAACAAATAGATACTGGGAGAAACTGGGTAGCTTAAAGTTTGACGTTTACTCTCTACTGATCAAACTGTTTTATTCTATCACGATGAAAATATCTGTATGTTGTAAATGTATATGAATTCACTTTACTCTTCACACTTGTTTGTCTTAATATTACAGAATATATGTCCGCATGCTTCGTTATTTAATCAATTAATTTTACTCGGGTGCTTCCCGGCTCAATATTCTTTATACTTTTTGTTCATTTATTTTGTTGTGTATTTAATTGAGTACTCACTATCTGATCAGGAGATTAATTTTTTTTTTGTATATTCGAGTAAATATTTATTGAATTTATGAAAATGTAAACGGGTCGATAAGAGTTATTTATAATTCGCCGATTTGAAGAAAAATATTTTAGGACTTTGTGACGTAATTAAAAATTATTTTTTTTTTTCTGTTTAAGAAATTTACCTTCACTTTTTAATTACGCTGAAAAAATTAACTCAATGCAAAAAATCATGAACTGATAAATTTTTCTTGATTTAGTCCAAAAAATTTTATTTTTGAATAAAGTCATAGAAATTCTTTAACATTATTTTTTTGATTCAAGTTTTTTTTTTCTAGAATCATTTTTTTATCATGTACTAAATATATTTTTAAGAGTTGTAAGTAATAATTCACATTTTAATTCTTAAATTTCAGTAATTTCATTCAACTTAAACAATTTTCAATAAAAAATTTACTAAATTAATTAAATGAAAAATATTTTAATTGAAAAATTAAATTTTATAAATCAATCTCTCAATTTTTTATTAAAACATTTACTAAATTAATTAAATAAAAAATACCTCAATTGAAAATTTAATTTTACAATTTATAAATAAATCTCTTAAATTTTCACACAAAACATTACAACGGTGATCTATAATAAAAAAATTTTTTATAAAAAAAAATTATCATCACTCGAAATTAGATTAAAAATTTCGTAACAACCAAATATTATCCGAGACCACCCAAAAAAAATATGCCAAATATCATCGAATCACATAATGATTAATGCCAATCACATATTGCATCTACGTATATGTATAAGCACGTATATATTTATAAATGCAACAAGGAGGGATACGATGGAAGTAAGTTGTACAGCAGAGAATCAGAGTTAAGTAGAAAACGTGTTGTAGATAAAGTGCGCCGACTCAGTAGCCGCGTGGCCACGGAAGCCGAAGGTTTTCGCGGTGGAACAATCCGAGGCGCTGCAGAGTCGCGACGGCAGCCACCGGCGCGCGATCATATACAAAATACGCACGGCTATACTTAATATATATATACATATATATATATATATATATATATATATAGATATACATCTATATATGCTCACTAATCACATATATGTGTATAATATATACAATCATATACATATACGTAGTATACACACATGTATATCTGTACGAACTCCCTCCACGGAAGAATAATTAGCAGTGTGCGTAAACATTCTCTGAGGGTCATCACCGATAAGCCCAGCTGTTTCGTATCGCTTAAAAATACACAAATAAACAAACAATAAACAACTCTATTAATAAATAATTACACTTATTAGCCTCCAGCGCGAGTTCGTGATAAAATTTTCTCAACATAAAACTACATTTTTTTCAAATATTTCAAATTTTAAACAGGGGTAAACTAAATAAAAACAGTGACGTCGATATCATCCCTCGTAAACACGTGGACGGCGCACACGGCCCACGCCGGTGGAGAGGGCGAGGGTCGCTTTGGGGTGGGAGAAGAGAGAGAGACTATTTTTGATTACAGAACAATAATTAATTGAAAAAATAAAACATTTTTGTTGAATTTTAATATTAAGAGACTAAAAGGTGCTTGTTCATTTGCGATTACAATTACAATCATCAAGAACGGATCAGCCAACAAAGTTTACCGAGGATATGTTGGAGCCACGCTGGAGACCCGTCCAGGTAGACTACTCATGTCCACCATCAAATATTTCATCGCACTTGCATTTTATTTTTATTTTATATTTTTTTTTTTTTTTTGTTAAAATTAATTATTGCTAAGTATTTGTTAGTAAGCGTCACAGTCTCTCTCTCTCTCTCTCTCTCTCTCTCTCTGCACATTTTATGCACAGCTTTTGAAATTTTTTGCATCGACGGCATGATAATGATTGTTGATTTCAATGCTATTGATTGCTGCATTTTTTCGAATTTTTTTTTAGGGGTTATTGAGTTATTATGTCACTTCATATTGATTGATAATGTTCCGTTTTAATCAGACGAGCTGCTGACTTATTATTGTTCATATTTAATTGACGCTAACTCATTTTAATTACGGTTATAATTGGAGTAATTTTTTAACTTTTTAAGTTGAAAAAATTTTGGAATTTTTCTAGAAGGTTATTGAAAAATTTTTTTAGCTTAAATCTTAAAAGAGAATTCGTAAAAATTCAAAGTTACAAAAATTATTTTAAGTATTAAAAACAACATTTTTCTAATTTTAAACACTAAAAAAAAAGTTTACGATATTAAAAATTATAAAAAAATTTTTTTCACCTAGATTATAATTACAGTAAAATAAAATTAACTCTATTTAAAGAAAAAATAGATCTTGAAAAAAAAAAAATCATTTTAAGAATTTAATTGTCTTGAATAAAACAAAAAAATTGTTCCAATTAAATTAATCTAGATTCAAGATTTTTTCGCATTAATTTTATCAAGTTAATTTTTAATCAGTGTACAATTAATGAAAACAAAAAATCCCATTTTTTATTGTTTCATTTAACCAGTAGCTTTAAATTATTATTGTCTGAAAATTTTCTTCTAGGTATAAATGTATACCACAAATGTACGATGTATAAATGTACGACATTAAGTAATTATTAGTAAAACAACCTGTCCATAACGTTTGAATAACGATCGTGGTGTTAAATAATAGATGAGTATAATTGACAGAAACAAGGATTACCATTTTACGGACTCGGAAATAAATATGTACCAAAATAAATACGTAGAAGCTGATGATTTTCGAATAGAATAGAATATAATAGCAGAGAGAAGGATAAAATAGTGTGTGGAAGTAAAAGCATTATTCAGCACACATTACTCGAGCTCGGCGCAATAAATTTAAATATTTATTTTAACCGGTACTATTTAAATAAAAAATCTAAAATAGGGGGTAGCTTCGTAGGTGGTGCAGCATGGAGACGAAGGCGTTCCCAGACACCGCGGGTGGGCGTTAAAGAAAACTGGGGAGGTGTAACACCGTCCTGAAGCTAAACCAGGTTGATTCACCCTTCCAGAGAGCCCCCTAGTCCGACTGTCAAGCGTCTACCTCTACCTCTACCTTTACTTCCCTCAATTATTAACAATAACAATAATAACAATAATTAGATCTTTATCAATAAAAAACAAAAATTGTCAACAAGGAAGCAAAATTATGACAATGCGATTGAATTAAAATTGATAGTAGTTAAAAATTTGACGGAGGAATTTTAAAAAACTGCAAAATCGCAGCGGAACAGAAGACGCTGCGTCGATGGCGCATCTGGAGGAGAAGGTAAGGGTTGCAGAGCAGAGACTGTGCGCCGTTGCATCTCGACCACTTCCGGTGGCTGGCTCCACCCACTTTTATATTAATCACGTCTTGGTTCGCTACCCCGAGCCCGAGCCCGGAATTTTCCGACGTGAAATTGAGAACTGAGAACAGAGAACGCGGAACCCAGCAGCCTTTGGTGAGCGATTTCCTCGCCCGGGAGGACCACACCTTTTGCCCGTTGGCTTATTCACGTCCTGAGACTCTTAACCATTTTCCCAGGATAGTTCTCTGGACAGAACTGCTTCTCTCTTTTTATTTAATCTTCCGCTTTTAAGCCAGATACCAAAGACAGTCTCATCACTGACATACATGTCTGCTTTGTCTGATTCACGTCAAGCTTATCTACTTGCTGAAAAATCTACGACGTATAGATGGTATATGTGGATATGCTGTACACTGAAAATTTTGGAAATCCAGTAATATTTTAGAATACTAACATATGTTGAAATTAAATATCGAGTCTACGGAAAAAATTTCTAATTTATGTATTGTAATATTATGATATTATATTGTAAGTTTGAAATCTATTTATTGAGCTTACTAATCTTTTTATACATGTGGTTTTAAAATCAATTTATAATTATCAACATATTGGTAAAATTATAAGACAAAAATACGTTAAAATAAGCAACCGAATTTTATAAATTTAAATCAAACCCTAGAAGAATAAACTTACAAAATTATTGATAAAATTAGAAGATTTTAATGTAATTTTAAAAAAGATTTCGATATCTTAATACACATTTGCGCAATTTCAGCAAATATGGGATTCTTAATTTAATCTTTTTTTTTGTATTTTTATACATTGCTAATTATGATGTATAGAAACAAAAAAATTATTTTCAGACTTAATATTAAAATAGTACAATTGTCACATAAATTTGTTTCCAATAGATTTTAATAAAAAATTGCTTTTTTTTTAACGGTGTAATTTTGCATGTATGAAGGAAGAAGATGTATTTTAACACACTTTTACTCAAAATAGTTAAACTAAAGTTACATCATGAAATTCTTTAAAAGAAAAGATCATCTGTTGAAGTCGATGATCTATATATAATTAAAATGACAATAATTAACAAAAATTTATAGATAATTTCCCGTTTATTACAAATATTTTTACTAGTTCAAGTTTTATTCAGCTTGATCTTTGAAAATTATTTTCTGGGCTTAAGATAAAGTCGTAAATAAAATAAATAACGCATTAGATTTTTTTCCATTTAAATTATCAATGTTTTTACAAAGTTCAACTTACTTGAATAAATTTTTTACGTTTTTCGTAAAAATTTAACAATTTTTATGATTTTTTCTCTCGATGCAAATTAAATTTTTTATTAATTCACATATTATAATATGAGTGCTTAATATCCGAATAATTAATTGTCGTCTCCAGATAATATTAATAATAATAAACAACGAACAGCAAAATAAATATTGAACATCAACATATATCTCAGCAGAAAATAGTAATAATGTCAACAAGCCAATAATAAACATGTACTCAAATGTAAAGTGAGGTAATAAAGCGACAGTTTGGGCGTGATCGCGTAGCCTGCAATCATGATTATAATTTAATGGATCACGTCAGCATTGCCGGTAAATGAAGGTTGGTATGGTCAGTGTCGCGTGTTACCGGCAAAATCAGTGGACCAAAGGGCTGAAGAGCGAGGAGAGAGGAGAATTTAACAAATCCTCGTTCGGGTAGTTTGGTGTTCTAAGGGATAGTGTTGTAGTGGGTATAGTAGCTGCGGTGCTGATTGCGGTGACCGTTGTGAAGAGCCGCGTTACTCTTGCAGGTACTAGACCGGCATAGTTATATAGAGAGGCATAGATCGGCAAATCATCGAATCCACGGCGTTCGACAACGTAACAAGTTAACTCTCACTCACCCGCACCCTAGTTACCCTCTTACTCTCTTACTCTCTTTACCCACCCTACTATTATATATCCCACGGTCATTATGTATACTGTGACTATTATACTTGCCGCGGTTCCAATTGCCTCGATTCTCTGTTTCTATTGACATCCACCTCGAGCATACATTTACAATCGATATCTGAAAACCCTGTAGTGTAAGCCAAACTACAACTCTGCGCTATAACTGATGGATGCATTCGGTCACTAAATCATTCTCATATGTTTCCGGCAATCGACATTTTTTTTGCTTCGATGCGCTAACTCGCATGTTTGTAGACGTTTGTTCATTAATATAAATAATAATAATAATAATCAAGAAATCAAGAAATATTAGATAACCAAATTTTATAATGAACAGCTCTTTAAATTTACATTGTAAAATACTGCACAGAAAGAAAAATTTCTTGACTGGAGAACAAAATTCTTGGCTCAAGAAAATTTTCGGGTGCCTGAAGGAAGACCGAACTTGTGTTGGCCGAAGTAAAAATTTATCTTGAAATTCTATTCTTGGTGGAAGTAATTTTTTCTTCATTCACATTATCATAAATACTTGATACAATAAATTTTTATATTTGATCAAGATTTTTAGATACTTTAGGCAAGCAGCACCACCCACTTCAGCTAAGAAAAAAAATTTCTCACCTTGAGAAAATTTTTCTCTTGAATATTTGATACCCATTTTATATTATTTTAGCGTGCAATTATACATATTGAATGAAAAAAAATGATTCAATATTATTTGATCTTCCCATTTGACATGTTAATCAATAAAAATATTAATAAAAATTTACTTCTATCTTTATATTTAATTTTTTGGAGCAAGAGAGAAATTTTATCAAGCCAAGAAAATTTACTTCTATCAAGAACTAAATTTTTTGGAGCAAGAGGCTGAATTTTCTTAAAACAACAAGATTTTCTTGACTTAAATAAATTTTCTTGGATCAAGATACGTATTTTTTAAAGCAAGAGAATTAATTTTGTTGAAATAAGTGAAATTTCTTGTGTCAAAAAAAAATTTTTTTTTCCCTCAAGAAAATAACTAGGAAGAAAATTAGTTTATTTTCTGAAAAATTTTAATCTTTTTTTTCTATATTCAGTTCGAATCGATTTAAACAAATTAACCTAAGAGGAGAATCAAAAAAATTTCAAGACATCAAAAATCAAACTGATTAATCTGCAAAAAAATGAATCTGTAAAGTTTTTAATTTTTGGTCAGCTACAATGAATTAACTGCACTTCTAATCGACACCTCACCAGAAAATATATTCACAAAAAAAAAATATAACAAAAAAATCGAGGCTTAAAAATCGAAACCGATTATTAATTCCCATCGGCGGGAAATCGAGCCGAAGCCGAAGCGACTGCACCCCTGATTTTCAGCACACACACATACACACATGAACCTACGCTTGAGCATTCCAGCACCCCGATTTACAGTGAATCAGCCCGATACGTGAAGCATACATTCGATATTTCAATATTTCCCTTTTATTTCTTTTTCTTTGTTTGCTTCAACATACGGATGGGGTTAAAGTGCACTTGCAGTGATTATTTCTATACTCGATTCTCGATTCCACACACATCTTTATACGTATATGTCTTCATATTTATATTTTTACATCCATATATATATATATATATATATATATATATATATATATATATATATATATATATATAAACCGTATATTTGACACCCTTGTTTCTATTCTTCAATATTTTATTATTTTTTCATAATATTTTTTTTGTTCCTCAATCTCCAACTAAACACAATACGTACTTCATTAAATACTGTATAATTGATACGACAAACAGTTTTTATCGACAATAGTATCTGGCATCAGTAATAATAATTATTATTTCATTATTTTTATGATAACAAAGAGGAAATAAAAATAATAATCTTAAATCACTAGCTAAAAATATCGAGAAAATAAAATAGATTAAATATAAAACCATAAATTATTAAAAAATAAGTTTTGGGTTTATTAAGCACTGGATCTCAGTTCTATGATCGATCATGATATAAAAAGTATTGTAATGTATTGTAATTTTACCAAAAAAATTTTTTTTCATGTTGAAATTTTAATGAAAGAATAAAAAAGAATTTATGCCAACTAAAATATATTTTTTATATCCACTCCACAATTTTTTTAAATTTTTACGTATGAAATTTTTTATAATAATTTATTCAGTAAAAAAAATCTCTGTTATTATAAGTATGATACATTCTAAAAAAATTTGCGGAATAAATACAGAGTAGGTGATTTTTAAACAATAATATTATATAATAATATTTAATTGTTTCCGAATTATTCACCCAGAAAAACGATCGAATGAAATATGACCTAATAAATAACCAAACTAGCAAACTAAAAATTTCAATAAGTACAATAAATAACTATAAGTAAAAAAAAATTGAATTAGACCTCGAAAAAATAATAGGTATTAATGCGTAACAAATGATAAAGCGTGAATGTTTTAAAAAAAACTCGGGGGTCAATGACCTAAAAGTAATAGTCGTTTAACGTTTACGATCCTCGTCATTATTTCGTAATTATAAAACCTGAGATTGTGGTAAAAAAAGAGAGTACTATTCTAATACTATACCGGCGTACAGAGTGTGTGAGGGAGAAGCTGGGACGAGTAGACCGAATCACGCAAGGAAAGCCTCTACGCGGACTTCGTTTCGCTGGTATCGTGCTCAGTGGCCGTCAGGGCTCTCTTATCAGTTTGTCAACACCGTTTGCTTCAACTGTCTGAGAGATTCCAATCGTCTTTCTGGTGCCTTCTCTCTCTGTCTCTCTCGCGGCCTACTCCCACTCTGATATTGTATCACCCGGCTAAACACCCTCGCTACACTCGTTTAATTCTCGTTCTTACGCATAACATTTTCCTTCTTATTCTTATTCTTCTTTACTTGTTTTACTCGGTACTTACGTACGTACATTCTTACATGTAACAGAGCAATGTCTCTAATCTCCACGCTGTGGTGTTCTCTGTCTCATTTGCCACTTACCATTTCATGCGTTCTTCACCATCCGCGCGATCGACATTGACTTAACACTATACATTTTTTTTTGTGTCATTGATAATTATTTCAATACAACCATCTAACTTCGTATTCGTGTTGTTATTTAAATTTTCAGTGTCAAGTTGGTTTTTTTTGTAGTGATTTTTCAGAAAAAAATTTTTTCATAGTTGAGTGTTTTTTTGTGTGAATTTTATAAAAATTTTTCCTACAAAAGATTTAAAAAAAAAGACATATATATATATATATATATATATATATATATATATATATATATATATATATATATATATATATATATATATATATATATATATATATATATATGACCAAAATTTTGTTAAAAACAAAATTTTTTTTTAAATTTCAAATTCACTTTAAATTTTTTATTCCAATAATTATAATTTTTTTTACCACGAATTTAATCTCCAAAAAAATTTATTGTGAGTTTTTTTTTTTTAAATTAATTTTTGTAAAACATTTTATCTAAATTAAGTGTTTTTTAATTTAATGTGTTAAAACAATGAAAAAAAAATATTTAATTAATTATCAGTGAAATCAATAATGAAATTTATTAATTAAAATTACGTGTTGTCAGAAATGTGTTTCGTTATTGGTTGGCGTGAAGGCGGTATAAAAATTCCTGACATATGACTACCCAGGTAATAATTAATAATTTAAAAGATTATTTATGTTTCATTTATAAAAAAAAAAAAAAAAAAAAAAACAAAAAAATGATTGGTACACATATAAGCTCGAGGAAGAGTTACTTATCTTCAATGCCTAGTTATTATTTACTCGATCGTGTTGTGCAGACGATAAGCAGTCTACCTTTAGTTTTTTTTAATTGCTCGCTTATTTTTAATTTCTAATACTCTTTTTTTTTTTTTATCAGGTTACAATTAATTGAAACGTCCTTAAATTGATTTTTTAAAACCGTACTGTAAATTATTTTATCGCTAATTACAGCCATTTTTCTTTGTATTGATGACCTCGATGATTTAAAGTATTTTAAAAATATAATTAAGACAAATTAATGTCTTCATTCTTTAAGTTTTTGATGACAGAATATTAATAATAATAATAACAATAATAATAACATAGAAAAAAAATTAACTTGTAAAAAAATTGAAGCAAATAATTTTTTTTTGTGTAATAATAATAATAATAATAATAATAATAATAAAAACATTAATCTTGAATGACATAACAAATAATAAAGGTACGATTTGCGAAAGAGATTTACGCGTGGGTAGGATCGTAGAGCGAGCGTTTATGTTAATGATGTGTATTAGTGGTAGCAGACCTCAATACAACATGAGACCCCTACTATTTCATATTATTCAAATAATTCCGTCTCTGTCGGTCTCTGATTATGATTCTGGCTAGCTGTATTAGATGGACATAAGTGCATTTAATATCTGGTTTATGTTTTATTTAATACACTTGTATAAAAGTAAAGTGACAAGTACTGAGTAACCGCGACCCACACACAAAAATCCCCGTCGTGTTCGCAAATATAACGTGTGCATCACGGAAGGGAAGCGCTCTTTTACGTTAACATAATATATAAACGCAGATAATATATATGCTATGTAAGAGTTTAAGTGTGACATGCTCCATACACAAACAGATATAATGCAGCATCATATGTTTGTGTTGGTTAGTACGAGAATGAGAATGACAACGGCAACTAGTTTAGTTGTAGTCTTGTCTAGTTAAAGCGTTACCGAATCTACTTAACGCCGTCCCTGATGATGCACACGCACTATCTAAACTATCTACTCTACACTATGTGTACTGTGTACTCCGTGTTCTAATACTAATACCAAACTGTTCGTATAAATAGATAGATATAGATGTGGTGAGGATATATATAGGACATATGTGATACAAATGATGCGATGTGCATGCTAACGCAATAGTTGTAGATGATATAGGGCCACTACACTAGGGATAATCGTCAAAGACGATTGGTAGCTTCCTGCTGTTCACGTGAGCCGGCTCTTTACTGACGTGTGTATATCACCATCGCCGATTATGTTTATATTAGTACACTGGCTATTTACATTTTTATTGCTACTGCCTGGGTGGTGGAAAAATCAAAAGCGAAAATTATAATGCTTGTGAGGGAATTCGAATTTAAAGTGTTTCTATATATTAGGCTGAAAATAATATAACATTTCTAAGAAAAAATTTATAGAATTTTTTAGTTAATTTTTGTAGAAATTATTAGAGCTTAACATAACATAATTTGGGTTGCAGAAAAATAGGTGGTGTGAAAAAGGTTTCGAGAATTTAACACGGTCAACTTGGTGCATAGAGAAAGAATGATGATTATTATTATAACGTTGCACATGTGAACAATAAATAGGTCTATTTTTGAATTAATAAAAATTTACAGGATTTTTTTTAACTATTTTAAGAAAATACAGGCTTAAATTTTTTTTTGGAAAATAAATGTCAAACAAAAATAATATTCTTAACTATTATTATTGGCAAGAAATAAAATAACTTTTTATTGGTAGTTAACTTTTAATTAATTTTTACTATTTTGATAAGAACTAATTTTTAAAATGAATTAAAGAAATTATACGTAGTATTTATATATTAATAGCTTGTTTCAAACATAAATGACAGGAATTGAAAACTTTTGGATATAACTCGATTATTTTTGAAATGGTATAAATTGAAGTTTGTAATTTTTTGCTGTGACACAATAATAAACCACGGGCGTGCGCGGGCCACTTGGCAATATCACGCCATCTATTTTGTAATAGAAACAACGGAAGAACCTAATTCCGCGATATCTGCGAGCAGAGTACCCTGATGTGTCCCGGTACTCGCACTCATCGCCATTAGACGACACGTTACACGTTACAAGTAACACGTAATACGTTACACGTTACACCAGTTTAGAGTTTAGTTAGGCGCATGTGCTTGAGGATACACATGCCTTCCTCAATCTGATTCCCCTCCACCCTCCTCAAAAATCCTCTCTCAGCCTCCTCATTCTCTACCCGTCGCCCTTCTTCAAACAGTGTTCACATAAGCGTGAGGTTTGCCTACATACCTAATTATACCGAGTGGACAACTCGATGTGATAAGGGATTTACATTCACAACGATGCGATAGATTTACCGAGTTGTCTGACTATGCATTGCTATTTTTTGTTATTATTTTTATTTTTATAAAAATTTATGCAAAATCACTTCTACTTGCTTAAGAAGGAAGTAAGACGCATAAATATTAAGAAAAATCATTTTTTGAATGTTTTTCTTTGTAAGTCACGAATTTTCGAGGGTTAAAATCTTTAAGTGAATCTTCACGTGTGAATACTTATTTTGAAAAGAATTTTATGATTTATGAGATGCGATAATTCAAATTTATTATTATTATCATTATTATATTTTTTTACGATAAAAACTGTAAAAAATTTGCGTAGTTAATTTTTAATTGATTCAATCTCTCCGAGGTGAATTCTTTAATTTTTTTATCGAACAAAAATAAAAAAATAATTTTCATTTGTTTAAATGTCACAAATGCGTATTTAGAGATTTATTAAATTAATATTATCTTTGTCTTTAGTTCGATGTAACAAGTAAATTTTAATAACATTACTATTATTTTTTAATTTTAACTAGGAGGATTTTTTGAATAAATTTTCTGTATAATAATTCATTTGTATTAATTGCATTTAATTAAACGTTTTAATATTAATTATTTATTATTCTTTTATTTTCACGTTAGAATTTATCGACAAAACTAAAAAAAAAAAAAATCTTCATGAAAATTTGGTATAATGTTCTAAGATGTCAAATTTTAACTTCCGATTAATTACAATGTATATACTTTAAAATTAGTATATTATCTAATAATTTTTTATGAATTACATCATCATAAAAAAGCCAACTTTTTGTGGGTGATTCTCTGATGCAAGAAAATAAAACTTAAAATTTTATCATCAACATCTATATTTAAAATAGTTAAATATTATAAATAATTATCAAGATACTAATTAGTATGATAAGACCAATAAAAATATCACTTGGTGATAAGCAACGAAACAAAAAAGTAATTGAAAAAAAAAAAAAAAAAAATGACGTAAACGATGTATTTTTTCTTACTGTTATTAAGTAAACAAAAAAAAAGGTAAGAAATAGGTGTTGATGATATTAAACAAATAAAAAATAAAATAAACGTGTTTGTTTTTTATACGATGTTGGTTAAAGATACTCAGGACAAGGTGATTGGCCTTTAGCTAGAGTTAGTGAATTCGTTTCCGTTGATAAATCCACGACGTCGTAGTCAAGAGCTCTGAATGTCCCATTGATGGCAGTACCAGAGAGAGAGAGAGAGAGAGAGAGAGAGAGAGAGAGAGAAAGAGAAAAAAGAGTAAAGTAAGTGACAAAGAGGTTTTACTGAAAGTGGGGTAGTGGATGCACCAGTATACTAACACTATGTATAATGCTAATACAGAATTACATACTGGATATAATACTATACCATCAGTGTACGGTCAGAGTGCCAAGATTTAAACCCTGGCTATACAACGCAGACATTAAGTATTAATAGTTAACTTGGGAATCTAGAATAGAATAAACTCACTATAATGCTGCTTTCGGCCACGGGCTGTTAACATACGCTTGTTAGGCTTTACCGTAATGCCAAAGGAATCCCAAAAATTTTTACTGGTCCATTATCATTTTCGTCAATCTACTCGTCACATTCATTTACTGCCATCAGTCAGGTAAATTTATAAAAAATTTCAGTTGAGTACACAAAAAAAAAAAATTTTGGCTGTAGAACAATTTTCTTGCCGAAAAGAAATTTAAAAAAAGACGAATGTCTTGATTCAAGAAAAGTATTTTTTTATTTGAACAGAAAATATTTAGAAATTAAATCTGTCGAAGCAAGAAATAATTTACTTACTTCAAAACGAAAAAATCGAAGTGGTATTACTCTTTTTTAAGAGTGCAATCCGATTAGGGTTCGAGTCCGACTTTGGGTAAATTTTCAATTATTATTAGTTTGTAAGAAAATTAATATTTTCAAGTCAAGAACATTGAAAAAGAAAATTTTAGAACTCAATTTAAAAATAATTTGCTCTCTAATACAAAAATTAATTTTCTTAATCCTAATATAAAATTGAGATGAAATGTATATGGCATCAAACTATTCGTAACATGATTGGTCGAAGATATCATAAGCATGAAAATATATGCAAACTCTATAGTCAAGGCGCGCAAATTCAAATTCTAGTATAATATAAGAAAGAAGAAAAAAAATTTTTTCAGTCCAAGCAAAAATTTTTTTCAGACCAAAATAATTTTGGTTTAAATTAACTTCTTATGTGTATTAAAAAAAAAAATTTTTAAATAAAACGAATAATAATTATAAAACAAATTGATATGAATAGCGAGTGTGTATCACGGCCCAGTAACCTGAGACTCAGTACAGCGACTGTTACACAAAACCCGTATGAATAAGCGACACTTGAAAAAAATAATTGCGATCGATGATATATCTATAATATGCAACACGATTATTTTCAGAGCTCCCGTGTCTCTTTCGCATTATATTTTCACCAGCTAGCACTTGACTTCCTTTCTTTATTTCTCATTCCTCACCTCTTACACATGACAACTTTTGACAAATAAAATCAACCTGATGAACCTGTATTTATTAAAAGAATAATTATTCAAAATTCATATATATCGTACATCATGCCTCGTAATAGTAACGACTTCCGTCAAAGAGTTTTTTTAAAAAACAGATTACGCACGGGTGCTTCTCGAGGGGTATTGCTGATAAATCAAAGAAAATACGAGAACACTTATCGCTCGAAAATTATAACGATAACTATTGTCCTGATTTTTTACCGTCGTTAAATTTATTCCATTGAGTCATCGTAGATTTGTTTCTTTTTTTTTATTTCTTTCTTTTCTGGTCGCGGAGTAGAGGCCAAATGTGAGTTTAGTTTCTAACCGGGATATAATTATAGAGTAGGGTAAGAAATAGAGAGGTATGCTCACCTCGAGACCCGCGAATGACCTTTACAACCTCGGAGCTGACCTGTAACAAAGAAAAAATTTATCATTCATTATTTTAGTTAATTAGTAAATTTTAATTAATTAATTACATAGGAAAAAATTATAAATGAAAGAAATTGTTTTTACACTGTTGAAATATGGAATTAATTTTTTTATTAAATAGAAGAAATAAACAATTATCTGCGCCAAGATTTTTTCATTAATAATATAATTAAAATCCTCAGAGTTAATTAAATTAATAAAATATCATCGACTCTGCAAATAACTTCTAACATATTTTACATTGTAGTAGGTGATAAAAAATAACAAATTTTAAAAATAAGTTGTGGTGTTTTTAAGGAATTAATAACGTCGAATGACTTGAAAATTATATCCAGATGGTTCCTCACACCCGGCGTCTTTTCATTGCGGAATTGTGAGGGTGACCAGGATGAGCAGAAGGGCTGGATGATCGGAGACAAAAAATGAGCGACAGGCGTGTCGCTGCTGAGGTTGCATTGTTCCTCGCTCGGACCGAAAACCCAACTAATCCGTCGACTCGTTGCGTTCTTAACAATGCCCTGTCTGATCATTTCCTTCTGCTACCCCTTACATTCCCCAACTCAATAAGCTTCAGGTCCAACTAAGGGTATTTATTCTAAATAGAAACTCCACATTTGATCGTTAATTAAAATTTAGATTTTGAGGTAATCGATTAGAATTAATAAAAGAAAATATAAAGAAGCGAATAATTACTTTTTGAACAAAAAATACAAAATTTTTAAAGAAAAAAAAATTATTGTTAATTTTAGAGAATAATTTTTTTTAATGCTACACTCAATTACATCTCGAGTTACAAGACAAGAAATTCTTAAATCAAAACAAAAGATTCTCTTGAAAATACTTTTTTGGATCAAGAATATTTTTCCTTAAAAGCAAATAATTTTTTTTTGTAGGAACATGTATAAATATAAATATAAATATTAATAGGATAAAGAAAAGTGTAAAGAGAGTGAGAGAAACAAAATTGGACTGCTAATGGCCAAAGTTAATTCCAACGTCCGGATCTAAATTACAATTGCGTAAGTTTCATTCGGGACAAGAGTAAAAGAGTAAAGTAAAGTTGAGTAAATGAGACTAGTTGACTAGTAGTGGACATTAACATTAACATATATTTATCTGTATAGAGTTAGTGTTGTGTGTGTTGTAATGTTGAGCTTAAAGCTTTCAATCTTTGAGATTTACGTGTGGCTATTTTACGCGAAACACGTACACCGCTTGATGAGGCCTAAGACTTGGAGGGATTTCAAACTCACTCGCGAAAACTCTTCTCTTTGATGCTTTTAATAAATTTCAACGGTGCAACATACTCGTTGGAATCGATTGTAAATCAAGTTGATACCCCGACAGAGCATTTTACCGGGTGTTGTGTGTGTGAGCATGCAAGTGTGGACATTGCCACGCTCGATCTTACGCATAATTATAAATATGACATTTCGGCATTATAACGATCTGTGCTATCTGTCTTCCAATGTCTACCAATTATTTTGTTTCACAATTCATTATTTATTGCCCCTCTAATTTAATTGTCGCACGCTCTATATATGTATTGTATCAATTATAATTATATTTATTATTGTGCTCCTATATTTGTTACTCTATTTGTTATTTTTTATTTGACACTTTGACTAGACCGTAATTTATTGTTTCTTATTTTAATTTTAATAAACTGTTGAATTCATTTATTTCGTTTATAAATTTCCACATCTTTAATTACTAAAAAATTTATCAATAAAATATAAAAAAATACAGAAGAATTTATAATTTTTCATACAAAAAATTCATTGTTAAAATTTTTTTCATTCAATTTGTTTTTTCATTATTTTTGACATTGATTTTATTTTCATTAAAAAATTTGACACCTGACTATTCGCGTTTAGAAAAAAAAATTGATAACTTCAAAATTTTAACATAATAAATAATTTATTACCTTTATTAGAATATTTTAAACCATATTAAGACACTAAATAATTGATTTTTTGAAAGTTTTTTATTTTTACAAACATTTTCGTGTATCAATATTATGATTAATAATAAACGATGCATATAAAATAAAAAAAAAATAAATAATAAAATAAAAAAAATCTAAATTATAAAGTGATAAAAATGGTTATTTTATAATTTAAAAATAAGGTGTTCATCTCGGGAATATGATTAGTATATCATTATAGAATAAGGCAAGGTTAAAATTGAGTTTATTGAGCAGTTTTCACGACACTTTAACGTTTTACCCTCGGGAAAAAATACATTAAGTAGTTGGGGGTAACGCTAAAATGGTTGGATGAAAAGCTCGTAAAAGAGAACAACCAAGCCTGTACTCGCTTTCTTCAGGCACACTAACTTAAGTATCGAAAAAAACACAACCTTATTTTTTTAATTATTTTTAACTCTAGAGTTCGAGGCTTTTTTAAATTAACCGCCGGTTAACTTCGCCTCGCTAATTGCAAACTTTATCATAATATTCATTTACATTTTTTATATTCTAAAGTTTAGTAACAATAAAAAAAAATATTTATAGTTTGATTTACTTTTTCTGTTCCAGGTAAGAATAACGCTCGACTATTGCTTGCTTACTTCGTACTTTGGTAATTATTGATTTTAATTTTGAGGTACATACGATTTTATTAATATAAGGACAAAGTTCAGGTGAAAACATGAATAGAGAGTTGTAATGAATAGATAGAAATAAAATCAATGATGAAGAGTAAGAACTGGAAAAATTGTTCTAATTGTAAGACGCGACTGAATTGTATTAATTATTTTCATGTTGCTCCAGCTAACAGTTAACGAATAAAATATAGGTTTATTTTGAGAAGTATTGATAAAAAAATTTGAACGAGGAATTTTTTTTAATTTATTCTACTTAAAAAATGTTTTATTTTTTTTTTTAAGTGGACTAATTTTTTTAATAAAAATTCAATTTTCATTCGATTGAACACGTAGAACTAATACTCGTTAATTTTCGGTAAAAATTATTTTACTTAATTAAAAAAAAAAACCCCAAAAAATGTTGAAAATTTTTAAAAGTTGGAATTTTTTAACAAGACAAAAAAAATAATAATAATAAGTGAAGTGTTAAAAAAAATTAAATTAAAATTGACAATCGAACGTATTTTCCGACGATAATAACAATGATGAGTATGATACGAAGTAAGTTAAATCGTAGGACCTTTATTGCTGCCTTAAAATAGTTAAGTTAATCCGAGCGTCTTGTGAATGAGTACGGAAGATTCGAAGGAGATAAAAACAGAGTAAGAGGCAGAAAGCCGAATATAGGAGAAAGGAAGAATAAAGTATATGAAGGGTGTTATAGAGTTAAGGGGTAAAAATAACGTGGCTGGTAGGTAACTTAAAGTTCCCGAGCCGGAGTTTGAGTCGGAGATCGCTTTTTGGTGTGTATATTTCCTAGCGAGACAAAAACATTAACATAAATCAGGAAACGAGGGAAAATAGCAGTAGTGGAAAAGGGAGCAGGAAAGAGAGGGGGATGTTTATTTGATTGGTCTTTCGGGCGGGTTAAATTGCATCGTGCCCCGCACCGGGGAGGACTATGTAAGTTCTTTCGTTAATTAGTATTGTACAAGTTAAGTCGAGCCGTACTAACTAAAGTCCTTGGTTCGTCGTAAACTAGAACAATAAAATATCATTAATTATTATTGTTGTTATTTTTATGTGTTGTATATAATTTATGTTATTTTTTAGAATTGCATACACGTTCATACATTTCCGCTTCGCTTATAGATTCAGGGGTAAACGATTGCGTGTGCGATGCCGAGGGATAAGGTGCCACTTATCGACGTGCATTTCACCCCCTCTACACTTTATCCCGTTCGTGCTGCACGAGTCCAACCCTTTCGGCCTACGACGCTATTTTTTTACTGCGAATTCGATGAATTGTCATCCTCAAAACTTCCCGGTTATTTGTTACTTGTTTCACTTTTTATTTATCCACGGTCAATATTGTCTGTTTGTGTTACACGAGATAGAGAAGCAATTTAAATTATCATTTTTAGTCCCACGATGGCTGTGTATATTCTAAGAATTTATTATATTGTTCATGGAAATTTAGTTACAGACCTTTAGGAAAAAATTTATTCTATTTGTTTAATGTTTAATTGTCAGAAATTAGAATTTATTGAGGCTAATGTTGAATAGCGTTCTTTGCATTGGTGATCTAATGATAACACAAAATCAGGTTGAGTGAGAATTTTTTTTTTTTTAATTATTGTGCTTGCGAGGTTTCATTTGATTTATTGAAATTATTTGACTTTTCAAAAAAATAATCAATGATACTTAAATTTTTTTTCTTAAAATTTAAAAATGTAAATTTTTCGATAACAATAAATTTTTAAAAAAGGACAAAATCGATTTTTTTACACTGAGAATGCAAAATAAAATTTTATGAATTTAATCGTAATAAAAATAATTAAAAAAAAATTGTTTTTTAATTTTTTATTTAAAATAATAGATAATCATTAAATTAAAAAATTATCCAAAAATCGATGCATTTATGAGTTAATTAAAAAATTGTTCCGCTTTGATAATAAAAATCTTTTAATTAAAAAATAATTATTCTCTATTGAATAACTATTTGCTTTGTCCAACGTTTTGTCATTAAATGAAATTATTTTAAATATTTAAAAAATTTTATTCATTAATTTCTCACATATCTCAATTAATTATTCATAAACTGTCAATATCACTTCAAAATTATACAAAAACGAAATTACGTAAAAACTCAAACAAGTATACAATTAAATACTAAGTAGTCAAGTTACTTTCCCTCAAAAGCAGACTGCCGAAAACAACAATGCGCAAAAAATCGCTGGGCTACTGATAATAAAAACCCAACAATAAATTTAATCTGCTCAATAATTTCTTTCATCCTTATAAAACCGAACATTCAACCAGGCAGTATTCATTTTGCATAACCTACAACCATTTCAACTAAGCATGACAGTCCTATTATAAATTTTTCTCTTCAGACTACCCTTTCAATATTTTAATAAATCCTCCTTACTTCTTACTTTAACTCAACCCTTTTGTAATTATTTTCATGGATAATGATAATAATTAATTAATAAATATTTTTCACTCTCAACTGAAAATCTGAAAATTTAAATGGTTGTTTTGCAGCCGGTAAGTAGTTGCTGTTGATTTTAGTTCAATACGAGTTCGATAAGAGTTTGGTAATTTTTTTACTGCCAAGTTTTCATGAAATAATTAATTACGTGTACTTAGTGCCGTGTTTATTGTTTTCCAACTCTTTCGCTGCGTGTTTTCTCTTATCCTCTTTTTACAACTCTCTGTCTCGCTTTTAAAACCCGACAAAGTTACCGTGGAACACACCGAACCCCTTATATATATATATATATATATATATATATATATATATATATATTGAAGAATAAAAGGGAAAGGAGTAGAAGGTTTTAGGCCACGCGTTTTCCACAGGATTACCTTATCTCTGGACTCTCACTCGCAAAGCACCTCTCAACCCCAAGTCCTTCTTTTAACCCATCAACCCTTCCTTTATTCTACGGATAAATATGATTAAATGTATGTGTATTTAAAGTTGTTACCTACTTCAGAATCAAAAAGGGAGTAATAAATTTTTTTGGCCAAAAAAATATTGAAATATGTATTTTTTTTTATTCACTTAAATTTTTATACCAAAATTTTAAATAAAACTTTTATAAAGTTTACGAAATTTGATCATTTTTCAGCGATAAATTTTCTACACTAAAAAAATAACTTGGTTTAAGAAAAATATTTTCTATTCAAGAAAATTATTTTGAAGAGAATTTTATCGTGTTCTAAAAATGCCAAAAAAGCGTAATAAACAACTATATAGGATTTTGTGCCAATAAAGTCTGTAAAATATTTTTTTCGTCATTAATTTAAAAATTTTTTAAAATGCAAAGACCTATAAAAAAATTTTTTTGAATTCCCTACGGATCTTAAAAGGTTAAAAAAAAATATTATACTTTAAATTTATTCGAGACTCATTTTTGATATTTTATTAAATTTTTCATAATTTTTTTTTTTTTAAATGTATAACTTCCACGAAATTTAATTATTCCCCAGCGACAAATTTCCTACAAATAAAAATAGAATTCCAGAAAAATAAAATAATTATAAATTAAAATACTCGAATATGACGGTGTAAATAATAAATGCAAATAATTAACTCATAAAATAAATAAAACTATCTTAAAAAAAAATAATAAATATATGTTGAGTGGTGATATGAGTCAAGTACTCGTCACTCAAGCGCACACATTAAAACAAGACAACATAAATTATCAACAGTTGTTTGTCATCATGATGATCACAATGATGATGATGATGGCTATTTCTCGTCTCTCTCACCTCGTCTATTTTTCCTAACTCCAGAACTTGGCCCGGTCGCTTCATCTCTGTCTTCTCTTCGGTTACTTCCCACTTCAGGTCTTTCTTAATAACCAAACAAATCTCGGTCTTTCCTATTCGCCGTACTGGATAGAACTTTTGTTTGCTTTCCCTCCTCAAACATCCTCTTCTGTCATACGCGTGTTTTTTCTTCGCGTTTTATTTCATTCTTCCTCTACACCGTGAATTTTTTTGTTATTTTTCATCTTCTTCTTTAATTTTAACATACACATTCTACTCTCTACTCCTTGTATGTACACGCGAACACTCGTTCTGATGGCAAACAAATAGCTGGTATTCACACAAACAAACAAAGTTAGGTGTCGCAACAGTCAATTCCATGAACGAGTCCGCTCATTGGCATTGGAATAAATAAACAAAGTGACTAAGATCATCAGTACCCACTGTATATTTGTATTTTGTACCTTTGTTGTTCAGTCCATCATTCGTTCGACGTAAAAAGGGAATGTTGGTTTAAAAGGAACTCAAGGGCAACAGAAAGTTTCAGGGGAATTGTTTTTCATGAATGATAAAAAATTTTTTTAATATCTAGTAACATTTACTAAGTATGTATCTAAGTACACTGTAAAAATTCCGGAGAGTAAAATTAAAATTTAATGTATTTATTCATGATGTGATTGGTCAAATTAATTACAAACATGAAAATATACACAAAAAAAATTTTATTCAAATCAAGAATATAAATTTAAAGAACTATCTACTTGAAATGAATAGAAAAATTTTTATAGTAACTTTTTTTGCTTCGAGTAAATTTTACTTAATTCAAGAATTTTTTTCTTGACTCAAGTTAATTTTTTCTTTCCAGTGTATGCAATTTTATATTCATAGGTGTGCATATTATTTTTAATAGTTACTAATAACAAATAAAAAAAAAGTTTGTTACTCGTGCATAGTAATGATGATTAAGGGTAAACGCTGATGTTAAGTTAACAAAATTATTTTATTAAAAAATATATAAATTTCAACTAGAACAGACGATTAACAGCTAGTTTCAAGTAAAATATTTTATTTCTTGGAGAAAGAAGCTCCCCTTTTTAAAAAATCCCAACAGTAAAAATTTAGTAACAGAATTAAATTTTTCAGTATTAGTTTTCACCACCTACTTCTCATTGTCAGCTTGTATATTGACTAAAAGAAATATATTTGTATTTGGTTTAGTATTCTAGAAAAACCCACGCTAAAATCGATCGTTGCCGTAGTATAAGATCTAAATGACTAACTATCATTCAGCATACATACATAATCTCTCTTTTATTTGTACGCCTGCGTGATATTTGTCATAACATTTTTTCTTGTAGGTGTTACTTAGAATTTTAATAGAAAATAATAACTTTTTTTACGAGCAAAGTATTGACATACGAAGACATTTGTAATAGGGGTTAAAACGTTGATAATGCTGTTTACAGTAATTGCAGGTGTCAATAAAAGGAAGAAAGGGGGACAGGAGAAAGTGCGAATTTTTTTCAGTAGTATAAACGTTATATAAGACTACTTTCTTCATTTTATTTATCAGGGCAAAACGTTATCGTTGTAATCATTGTAATCCTAAGCAATAATTATCAGAGAATGTTGAGCCATATTTTTAAGATAGAAAAAAAAATTAATTTTTTTCGACAGTAAAATTTAAGAACAAAAAAATTATTTATCAAAATAAAAAAATTTATCTAAGACAATAACTCTTCATTTTTTTTTTTTTTTAGTTTATTTTTTTAATTTATCAGAACAAAAAACTGTTTTAAAAAAATTAAAATTTTTCGACAAAAATTTATTTTTCCACCAAAAATAAAAATAATCCGAACAATTATCCGTAAAAATAAAAGTTTAACGACATTAATACTAGCAATTATTATGATAATACGGTAGAGTTGTCAAGCGTTCGCGTGAGTCGAGTAGAAAACAAAGAGTGTATTGAGTTGGAGATGGTACAAATACAATATAATGTGCGATACATAAGTACAATGGAAGGAGTGTGCGGGTGTCCGCGAACTGTCCAGAGAAGGGGTGAGATGTCAGTGTTGGTTCATTTTTTTATTGCCATGTATAATAAAATATATATTTGTCCATTACACGATACAGCATATAATATAAATTAATATTTATACTAATATACATTAATACATTAACATTAAGAATAATATCGAGAAAAGGCGTAATAACTGAACTAGTAGAGGTAATAAGTATTAAATATGTATGTATGTAGTTTTTTAGTGCGTCGATAAGGGGCTTGCGAAGCGAGAGGTAACTAAAACAACTCACGAAACGCGTAAACAAAGTCAACATATAAACAGGCCACTCGCGGAACAAATATAATAACGTGGGGGCCGAGCTGTTTAGTTGTTGTTCTCTTATATTGCTTATACTTCACACAACACAACAACTACATATAACATAAATGTCTACATATATGCTAGATCTTTCTTAGCCTTAGATTTTTTTTCTTCATTACTTACTCTCATTCTGAAACGCGCTTTTATCTCTCATTTTTTATGTTTGTTTATTTCGTTCCCTTTTTATTCTATTCCACGATTTATTCATTTACACGCGCGGCAAAGTCTCGAGCGTTATTAAATATAATTTAAAAGTAATAACAAAACAAATTTTTTTAAATAAAAATTACTCATCTTAATCGTTTGATAAATTTTAATTAATAAGAAAATTTTGCTGGTTAAATTTTTGTTGATGTAAAATTTTAATTGTGGAAGTTAGTAAAAACTTTTAGTGAATTTTGAAATTTGTTTGGCTGATAAAGAGAGAGGAGAAAGAGGAGTTGTGTGTAAAAAAGTGAGAGAGAGAATAGAGGGGGTTACCTACGTCACGACACCACGCGGTTCAACAGGTGCGGCGTGTCGCGTCATCGAGCAAGAGTATGTAAATATATTTTATTTTTTTTTTTTTATTTATTTATTTAAAATTTTTTCTACTTTTTTTATTGCCGAGTCTATTTGTCATTGACAAGTGGTTAAAAAATATCGAGAACGTCGCGCAACTTGAGTAAACAATATGAATATTCCGTTTCTTGTATGTACTTATATGTTAATAATATAATAATAAACATCGTTTTGAATAAAGTCTTTTTTGTTGATATGTAATTGAAATTATAATTATAATTATAAATTAATATATTTATGCATTGAATGATAATTATTTTTGAATAATTAGTTTTATTAGGTAGTAGTGTCAATTGTTGGTATTTTTATTTTTATTGGGTCGGTTCTCATGCTAACACGTGCTCGATCACGTGTTATTAATCAATATCTTATTTATATCGACATTTATTTATTTATTTATTTTAGCATGCATGTCACTCTTACATGTTAATGACCAATTTATTTTATTACGATTTTTTAATGATTAATGGTCAATTTTGTGTCTTGGTTCAAGGAAAATTTGTCGCGTAAAAATATTTATGGGAGCTAAAAAAATTTTCAAGAAAATCTACATGTGAAAAAAATTTTTTTTGTGCAAAAAAAAAAAATTAGTTCTTCAAGAATTTTTTTTGTATATCAATTGGGCAAATAAAAATTAGTGTAAATTTTTTTTACATTAATAAATATTAAAGTTAAGTATTGAGAAAATTGAAAAATAAAAGTTATAATGGATTAAAAATATTAATTATTCAAAGGAATCAATAACAAATTGTTTGTCACAAATAAATAATAAATACATTTGACAAACGATATTGTTTATTGTATATTGCATTGTAAGCGATAATATAATATACATGGAGGTATATATTTACAAGATGAAACATTATGACACGGATTATTGAGTTAGACTTTTATTGTCAAACGAAACTATTGTTTTCTACCAGGTAATAAATTTATAAATAAATTATTAATCAACAATGCTGGTTGTTATACATACCACAACAATAGTAATAATGCCAACAATAACAATCATTTATAATATATAATTTTGAATTTTCTTTTTGTATGTTTGTAAGTTAATTTGTTTTTATCGTAATGATGTAAATATTTGTAAATTTACCCTCAAAAATGTTTAGGAGTGATTAGTAAATTGGATAATAATGATTCATTTAATTTGGTATACTATATTGTATGTATGTAAGTACATGATACACAAATAGTTTGATAGGGTATCGAGTGCGTGACGTTAAACTTTTATTCCAGTTGACCTTGAATTCTACACCACTATAACCACATCGACCTTGCTGATGACCTTGACCGATGTCAATTACTATTTTTTTTTATTGAATTTATTTATTCATTCACTTATTTGAATTTTTTTTATAGTTTTCAGCATTTTTTTTTTTGTCAAAATAATAATAATAATAATTTAAAATTATCATTATTAATGTATTTTGAAATAAATAAAATATAATTGGACATAAATAAATTCGTTACATCTTTTAATTGATAAATTTATTTTTAATTAATTGAATATTGAAACATTAATTTCTATGATAGATAAATATAAAAAAACATTTATTTTGTTGTATTTTATTCTCAATTTAATTCTTTGAATATTAATTTTATAAAAAATACACTAATTAAATTTTTTTAATCATTAATTTTTGAGAAATGCAAGAATTGATTTAAAATTTTAATTTCTCAAAAAATGCTTTAATTAAACTGTTTATATCGATCAATTTTTCAAATAATTAAAAAAATTTAATCGATATATTTTTCAAGATACTAATTTGGAAAATCATAATTATTAATTTTATTCTAAATAAAAAACGAAAAATTCTTAAATTAAATATTTTGCAACCATCATTATGATTATTGTTAATCTACGCATTTTTTTCTCTAATAAAAAAACCTGCACCTAAATCCAAATAATTTCCTTAATATCAATTTCCGACAATTTCATGATTAGATTAACTTAATATTAATTTTTAGAGTTAAATAAAATATTAATAATAAAATATATGCAATGCCTGAGGATTAAGTGCCGTTTCTACTTAATCTGATCTACAAGTTAAGTAGTAAAATATCGAACAAACGAAATATAAACTAAAGGGGAAGAAATATTAAATATTATTTTTATTGTTGTTATTACTATTTTTCCACATACACAGTACTGAACGATATATAGATATTTAAATACCAAGTGTAGACTGTGTATTTATAGAATATGTGAAACAGTTATTTTCTCGTTATCGTTATATTAATAGCGTGTTAAGTGTTACTACTCACACGTGACAAATGAAAATCATTAGACGGGATTAAAAAAACTAAATAAATTAATCATTAGAACTAATGAATAAAATTGTAACCTTGGTCCAATAGATCGATTTAATAAATAATTCTAGTTTATTATTTTTATCATTTTCTATTCATGTTTATATTTATTCAAACAAATAACGATCAATATTTTATTACATTTATTTTAATATTCATGTAAACTACAGGAGTATATCCCGGGATTTGTCCACGCGGAAACTTTGAAGGAAAAAGTTAAAAAAGTATGACAATCATGGTAATAAAAATAAAAATAACAGCAATATTCACTGCGCATTTGTATTACAATGTATAATATAATATACAGTACCACAGTGAAAAAATTTCAAAGGTCTTTGGGGACCTTGAAAATTAGATCATTTGCATTCACTTTTTTTTTTGAATTTACATTGTAATTTTAAAAGTCTGTTCAGTTAATTTGATTTCATTTTTCAAAAATAGTACTTTATTTAATAAAAATAACTTTTCAGATAAGGAAAAATGAATAAAAAATTTCTTATGTAATTTTATATTTTTTTCATTTTTCAATTGATAAATTAAGTCAGTGTGTTAGAATTTTCAAATTATCTAAAATGAGAATTTCCTGTTTAGAAAGATGAGTAAAGTAAAATTTATGTGGGCTGATGATTTCTACTTGTGATCTCAGAGAATTACTTCCTCTGATCCTCATATATACATATATTCACTCATATACAGGCACATATAGATCTATATATGAGTATAAGAGTATATATACATTGTAACATCAATATTTATGCCTCGTTAATTGCTTTTTACGTCTTTTTCCAAATAGAAACACAGCACTTATATTAAAATACTTCTCTCACAATTAAACAGCATTGTCCTATTTGTACGCCGCATGACTCACTAACAAAAAAATCTTTAAATTGTGCTGTAACACATGTATAATATAGTATAAAGTATGATAAAACTAAAAACTAACAATGTTAAGTAATTAATGGGAAACAAATTCCTACTTCACACAGTTTATTTATTACTCGCTTACGCCGAACAATAAACAACAAACAAAAAAGTACATTAATGTATTGTTATATAACTAATTTTGTATGACGATTATTCCAAAGTTTTTTTAATGAATTTTTTTCGTCTACAAGATAATTATCGAAATAAAATTTAGTCTATAATATTTGGAGGGATTTATTACAAAAATTAATTTTTTAGATGAGAAAAAATTTCAAAATCTCTTCTTTTGAATCAAGTTAATTTTTTTCAGTGAAAACTAAATAAAAATAGGTGTCCTACAGTAGTCACTTTTTCCAATGTTAAAATAATTAGTTTTATAATTTTGTTATTAGAATTTACAATTTTTTAATAGAAGTCCATAGGATAAAGTAAGTATCCTGTGTTTTTAAAGGTTTACTAAATCTCCCAAAATCTAGTTGAATAAAATAATATGAGTTAGTGAATAGGTTATGTATCACATAAACATTGGAATTAAAGCATAGCCATCTACCGACAATACTTGCCGAAGAAATATTTAGTACCTGTTACTAAATATTATTTGGTGGATCTAAATATTCATTTCCATGTAATAAGGCTTCGTTCATATAAAGAAATAGTTTATTAAACTGTAACAAATAATATTGATGGGTACAAAATATTTGTTTCTCTCAAATAAATGAATAAAAATTTTGTTACTAAATCAGTTTAGTACTCTGTACTAAATCCTTCTATCAGTGTGTAGAACAAGTGTGATAATTAAAGATATGACAGAGAGATGCATAACAGGTGACCGATTCAATCTGACACGGTATCGTAAGACGCGGTAAATCATGGAGGGAAGCCCTTCTCCAGAGTACATATACACTATATACAATATATATTATAACAAGGGACCATACATTATCAAAACGCCTAATATGCCCGTACGTGCGTGTACCAGCCGTTTTCCTCCCTTAACACTCCCATCACTTGAATTCACCTTTATATTACCCGGAACCCGAACCGTTTCTCCTCCCCCTTATAGAGATAGTGCGATACCTCGATTCCCAACAACCCCAACTATTTCTCACGGCTCTAGAATCTTATTTCCGGATGCAAATCTACTCTCGGAGAGTTATTGTCTCTCTGATTATCCATCCGTCCATCCATTTATTTATTTATGTATTAAAATTTCTTGATAAAATAATCGGATGAATAATAAATGAGGTTCATGATTTTTCTCGGGTCTGCAGTAATTAAATGATAATTTTAACGGGGAAAGGGAAAGGGTGAAATGAGTATTTCAAGTAGAATACGAGTTGGTGTAAAGAGAAAGGGCGTGTAACTCTTCAGTTATCTCGGCGTGCTTCCGTTCTGGGGATAGAAGAAGGGCAAAATAGAAAGGAGAAAGAGGTAAGAGATAAAAAGTGTAGGAGTCGGTTGATCACGTCGGTGTGTTCTCTGTTGCCGATGCTTCGGGCTACGAAGGAGCTACAAAACTCAGCTCATTCTGGCCTACCTGCTCTCTGTTGTGTATTATGCAGACAGGGCTTTAGTTTGGACTTTAGTCTGAGTCAGAGTTCCAGTCAAAAGAGTAAGAGGTTCCGCAACATTTTCATGATTTTACTCGGCTAATTGTTATGCATGGCGTGCATTCGGAGCCTTTTACCCTTTAAACTCCTCGACACCCTCATCCTCATCCTCACCCTCTCTACTTTAATAACCTAAATCGTTTGCCCCTTTTTACTCTTTTATTAACCAATTTTGTAATAAGCGATTTTTTGGCTGTTTAATAAATAAATACATAAATAAATAAATAAGTAAATACACTGTAAAAAAAATTGAAAAGAATTTTTTCTATTATTATTAATAAAAAAATCTGCAGTGTTCATTTTTTTACATTTTTATGTAATAAAAATAAAAAATTCTTTTTATTAGTTTAAAAATTACAAAATGCGTATAAATTTGTTGTACATATATTTATTATATAAATTTTAGTAAAATAAAATAATAATAATTTTTATAAAAAGTTTTTGACGATCCATTAATTACCAGCAAAGCTATTAATTTATTTATCAACAGTCTGAGGCTGGAACACTGAGCACTGATGAAGAAAACGATAATTGTTTTGGTTGGCGAATTAAAGTTTAATGAAATAAGGTGAGACGGTATTTCGAGCAAAGAGTTCCCAGTTGCAGAAGGGTTAAGACTGTGTCCGGTCGGGAAATAACTTTCGTACCTACTTACTGTTTCATCTCCTCTCCAAGAAATCCGCTATCTTGCTGTACTAATGGTTCTATTCATCCTGTCATTTATTTTTTTACACTTCAGAATTATTAATATTTATTTTAATTTACCAAAAATATTTTCTTGTCTAACCTGTCACAAACGCGAATTTCGAAGGCTTCTTATATATCAAACACTGTCTCGTAAATCGCTAATAAATCGCTAGCTTCCGACAAACAAATAATTTAGTTCAGTGACATGATAAAATTATTAGTACCAACACTACCGAGTTATATTTAGTCGTACCGAAATCAGATATATTTGTAATAGGCAAATTATTTCAAGACTAGCCAGAAATTAATTTCTTTAAATGATTAACATCAAAATTTACCAATTTTTTTTCTTTTATCGCAAATATCTATCAACTAAGCCTTATTGCGTACATCGATAGAATGAAATAATATAAATTATTATAGAGTTTTTTCAATTTAACTCGATAGGAATTGATATTACTTACTTTATTAAATGAACAATTTCTACTAAAGTATCAACTAACTCTATAATTTAATTTAAGATTTTTTATATTAATAACAGCTGTTAAATTTTATTTTCGAAAATATTTATAAACATTATCAGTATTATAAACGTTATGATCTAATATTAATATAAAATTTACAATTGTCAATTTTATTATAAACTTTATAATCTTAAAAAAGATATTTATACTACGAATAATTGAGAGATGGTAACAGTCATCATCACAAAGTATAATAATTATCATCTAAGTTAAGAAAAATTTCACATAAAAAATCACGATCTTCGACAGTAACCGTTACCATTCTCAATAATAACTACTGTAAATCAAATGAAAAATATCACGATACTTTATTATAGAATCTTCTCTTAATAATTATTAATTAAAATTATAAAACTACTTTTTTTAACAATGGAAAATCTTAGATGATTAACTCTAAAAATTTTTAAATTGTCTCCTATACACTGAGAAAAAAAAATACTTTTATTAAGAAAATTTTCTTGATACAAGAATTTATGTTCTAGAAAATTTTCAAGAATATATATTCTTAGCTCAAGAAATTGTTAAATTGATTGAAATAATTTTTACTTAATTTAAATAAAGCTATTCTTTTGATTATCTATTATCCAAAGATAAATATTGATGTTCTTCTCTTCAAAAATGAATAATTAATAATAATAGAATATTTGATCGTCAGCGAATTTCTTGAACCAAGAAATTGTTAATTGAGTAACAGTATTTTTTTTTCTCAGTATAGGAGGTGAGGGAAGTCTTATTTTCCAGTCTTGATACATAAATTATTTTCGAAGAATTTGCGTGAAAAATATATAGTTAACGCGTAATTAAAGCATAAATAAGCAAAATAAATGAGGACAATAAAACATTTATAGGATAATTTAATCTGAAAGAGATTAAGCAAAGGGATTCAACTGCATACGCACGAGTGTTGTATCTGATATGGTCACTAGCGGGTAGCGCGTGCAAACCGCGTCTATTTTACTTCGCATCGCGTGTCTTGATAACGTTCTATTCGGTCTCAGAACCAACTCAACAGTATTTTACTGGATTCTCTATTCTCGGTTTATTCTCTTTTCTCCATCTCCATCTCCATCTATATTGCAACAATCTCACTTAATATATATACCTCATACAATATATATATATATATATATATATATATATATATATATATATATATATATA